>JAQFVV010007807.1:0-57648 GCA_028023455.1 Epiperipatus broadwayi
CCGCAAGTCAAATCGGATTCAAACTCAGCTTAACCAAAACTGAATTCAAACCCAACTCAACAGCTCAGATAGCAGAAATCGACGGCACAGTGCTATGCGCCAAGAACTAGTTCAACGGTTGGTGAGGACTAGAGACCCTTGCACTGACACGAATATCTAATAATTAATTACTTTGAATACTTTTTAAATCAAATCATATGTATGTTCGGGTTGCCAACACAGACAGCGGGTATGAACATTTAAATAATTATAAAAAGAATGATGAACTAAGAAACCAAGTATGTTAGAAAATATTTAATAATAATAATAATTTGTTTTGTTCAATAAAATATAGATTGCATTAGTTACCTCTAGTCTTTAAAAGAATTTATAAATATAATAAGAGTGGCGGTCCTTATCATATGCCAACAAGTATTACACAACATGGGATTCTATGTCTATGCCCCCAACGAGAAATATAAAGGCAGATAAAGGTATTCATTAAGAACGGAAATGATTGTTCTAATTTTATTACGGTGGAATGTGAGATTTATTTTCACATTCGGAAATCTATTCATGAAGAGCAAAACGTATTTTAAGGCATAACTTTAATCTTGATTTGAAAACTGATTTAAACTAAATAATATATTTGAGAATTTGTTCGACTTTAATTTAAATCACTTCACAACGAATTACGAGCATGGAGCGGGTTTTACCGGAACAAAAATGCAACGGTACTGGCGGCTTACGAGGCAGAGAGTAAAATTGAAATACGATCGCTAGTCGATGATCGAAGTCCTATGGCGGCTTGCATCTAACAAGTCTTACGCCCTTTGACTAATGAATAGGAAAGGAAGTACTTTCTTCCTTGAGAAATTTAAATAAGAGAATATGATCACCGACCAGCCTAACGGAGCGGAAGATTGCCCTGCGTCAGCAACGTTTGATGATGATGACTTGATAGTCATCGTTGAAAAATAAAACCCATGTAGAATGCTCTACGTGATGACTTGACCAATTAATTAAAGTCAAACGAGCTTTTATCGAACTATTTTAAAACATTTATAAACTATATTAATTATGCCCTAATATCGTGCCCTTCCTGAATATTAATATAAAATAACAAAAGTTGAATTGACATATATTTAACCCTTTATCGACCCTTTTGCAAAAACATTTTAAATATTATATTTGAATTAATAAATCAACATTAGTGAAGCAAGAAAATACCATTTTAACATTATATGAATATATATAAACACTTGTAACTTAGGAGCTGGGGACATAGGTGAAAAACGGAGCTAATAGTTTATTATTAGCCAATTATAAAAATAATAAACATGTAATATTTTCTTTCGACTCGATGATTAATAGAACTTTCAAATTTAGTTCTAATGGGCGAGAATTACTATTTGAAATTAATATTATAATATTTGCATGAGGCAAATAGAACAGAGGAGCTCATCGAGTTGAAAGATTATTGGCATATAATTTTTAAATAGCATTAATAAATCACACGATAAATACATATATATATATATATATATATATATATAATATGTTAAACGAACCGCCAGGTAAGAAAAGAAAAAGTTTAAAGACTAGAGATTGAAAGAATTACAATATAAATTTATAGTAGCATTTTATAAAGATTTTTACATTAAATAATAAAGAGCTCTTAAATAGGAGGAGTGTAAAATAAAGTTCGAACTGGCCAGAAAGTTTAACGTTCATTATAGAAATATATTACCCCTTCCGCTGGTCCTTAAGTTACACCTCCAAGTTGTTGAAAACGTAGGCATTATTGGTTGACTACTGGAACAGTATTTTAGTAGCTTTCATAATTTTAGCAGAATGATCGGTCCGGAAAAAGGTTCAGCAGCCCCATTGAAGATTTCTCAGGACTTTAGGAACCGTAGCCAGATTCCTGATGTTCTAGCCCTCTATCATGATGAAATACAATTTTTATACACACAGAGTTCACTGCACTACTCTACAACCAAAACTAGTCCTTTTCTTTACTTTTCAGGGCTATATATCTACTGTTCACTCATGCCTGTGGCTAGTGCTCATTTTATTATCAATCTGTTTTTTTTTATATAATTAGTTGTTTTCAGAAACATTCCTTCGATAAGGCTTTCAAACTAATTTTTGAATTCCTTTCCTAATTAGAAAATGAATTCTTAAAGTCTGAAATGATTTTAATTAAAAATTGAATTCTTATCTTTTTTTTATTAATAAAACTTTACTGTTGTTTTTGAGAATTTGAAAGCCTTTGGAAGGAATGTAGCTTTTAATCACAAAACTTTACAAATTATTTAAAAGTAAAAAAAAACAAGTATTCCCGACGCAATGAAACTTTCGAACAATTATATATATTTAATATTTACAAACATATATACGCACAATCCAGGCAATTTAATATATGTAAATTCATGAACATTTTATCATGAATTTATTTAGAGAATTGATCCAATTTAAACTAAACTAATTAATTTTACTACGTATTTGAAACAAGTTATTCATTATGGAAATTAGCGTGGATTGAACGTATAAAGCCCCATTGCATCGGAAATTTAAGGTTAGTATTAGGGTAAATAACATGAAGCTAGGATCGAACTCAGATCCGACTGCTTCATTTCTTTTCACTTCAAAAAAAAAACAATGAAAAAAAAATGACTTTACTTACGCAGGATATAGTTGCATAAGTGTATAGACTCTGGGAGAACAGCATGAGCGTGAATAATATAACCTGCCCAAGCTACAAAAATTATACATGTCTCACTACGATCAATTTTTTGAATATTCCGCTTATGATAAGTTTAAAAAAATAAAAAATCGGTCCGTTTATCAAGTCTCATTTTCCTATGGTCATGTCAGTTGGTCTTCTGTATATATATCTGTCTCTACAGTTTATCTTACTGTTTCCCTGGATCAGGTGGTACATATTGTTTTAACTGTCTGGCATTGTAATGGTCATAGTCCCGGTCTTCCCTGGTTGTCGTCAAGTTCCCATAGTCTATTGCTGTCATTAATTCTATGGCCTTTTCTGCGACCGAATGCACAAACAACAATTCTTTAATATTATCTCGATGAGCGATGGGGTTCTCTCCTGGGTCATCTTTGAAAATTTGAATCTGTATCAAGGATCCAGGCATTGGCATCTGTAACTTCTTCATACTAAGTTGAGGACTCATCATCTGTCCCATTTCCACTTTTAGTTTCATTGGACTAGTGGTCTGAACATCTTTTTCTGTATCTATATCCGCTTCTTCCACTGCTTCATAACTGGACTCATCCTCACCACTGTTGTTTTCCTTGCTGTCCACAACTTCTTTTGGTGTGGCCTGATCATCTTCATTTTCTATTTTTGGGTCTTCAGAGGGATTTATTTCTTGCTGAAGCTTTACATTTTCTAGATTTGAGTTGGCTTGGATGCCATGTGCTTCCTCGATCCTTACCAGCCTTTCCATCATCATCATCAGTACCTTTCGATCTTCTCTCATTTCTCTGAGGATCGTTTGTAAAGTGTCTTTTCCCATTTTTGAAAATACGAAAATAATGTAATAAACAATCAATATAATGAACACTGCAGATCAACTTATAGTACTCTCTGTATGCTTAAAAATATTTTTTTTCTTCAGTAATTTTAACTAGGTCTCTGACTACAGGTCCATTGTCCTAATCTTCACTAGCTGCTTCATATTATTTCCCCAATCTATGTAATCTGCCTTTTTTTTAGTTTACCTACGTTTTCTTGGTTAGCTCTTTATTTTAACTGTTTGAGTGAGACATGTATTCAAAAATATCAAAAATAAAAAAAAACATTATTCACTTTCCCTTTGTTCAACTGTTCTGTTCTCCCATGTCTGAAAAAAAAAACTATACAGTGATATACAAATATTATGTATTAGCAGATACAACAAATCATTCTGTATTGAACACACTTGGTTTTTTTATTATGGCGATTGACCCACTACTGTGCTGACAATCAAATTTGCTGACAAATTTATTTATATGGGCGCCAGTGAGCAAAATGAGATCAATAGGGCATGTGATATAACCCATTGACCCCCAAACCACATATGATAGACTTAACCTTTAATAAAACAATTGAATTGATGATGAGTAATATTATTTAATAACAGCTAACGCGTTCATGACCTGAGTTTAAATATAGGAGTTCACTACTTCATTTTTACTAAGCATGAGGCTTTAACACCAAAAAAAAATGTCAAAATTAATATTACAAGAACTTTTATTGGAGATATTATTCTAAATCTTGCTAGCATGAAAGCGTGCAAACCATTTAAGCATTTTGCCAACTGCATCTGGCTGCTTGGTGTACACAAAGGGTCTTCACCTGCTTTGAGGTTACTCTAGAAATTATTGTCATTAAAGCGTAATGTCACACTGCATCGGACCGCTTGACAGATAATTCCCAGTTTGAAGGTCTTCGCCTACTTTGAGACTACTAAAAATACGGAGCGAACATTTAATATATATGCTAGCAAGCAATACTTTGAAATTAAGACTTTTATGATATCATATTGGATATTTTTAATTATAACAACTGAGATAAACATAATTAATTTTGACACAGAAAACATTTCATTTATTTTTACCCCAATGCTTTGATCTATGGACTCTTACAACTTTGCTAACGATATTTTTCCTATTGTCACGAACGCGTATAACACAAACGTATATATATATATACTGATATAGTACACGTATAATTAATATATATACATATGAATAATTATTTTAACTAACGAATCTTTTACTGAACGAACATTTAAAAAAATAATCTTGAAAACATTTTTATAAGAAAGAATTAGAAAATGATATTTTAATTTATTAAATCATTTCAGTATATATATAACACTTTTTTTTAAAAAAAAATATCACTCTACAGAAACATTTACTTTATTGGGATTTCAATTAACTGAGTAACTAAAATCACAATTCTAATCTCCAGGGCATGTGTGGGGTTTATTAAGTCGAGCCACAACGATTGGGCAGCCAAAAACATAACCATGTACCGGTCGAAACCCACCACCACCGCAAGTCAAATCGGATTCAAACTCAGCTTAACCAAAACTGAATTCAAACCCAACTCAACAGCTCAGATAGCAGAAATCGACGGCACAGTGCTATGCGCCAAGAACTAGTTCAACGGTTGGTGAGGACTAGAGACCCTTGCACTGACACGAATATCTAATAATTAATTACTTTGAATACTTTTTAAATCAAATCATATGTATGTTCGGGTTGCCAACACAGATAGCGGGTATGAACATTTAAATAATTATAAAAAGAATGATGAACTAAGAAACCAAGTATGTTAGAAAATATTTAATAATAATAATAATTTGTTTTGTTCAATAAAATATAGATTGCATTAGTTACCTCTAGTCTTTAAAAGAATTTATAAATATAATAAGAGTGGCGGTCCTTATCATATGCCAACAAGTATTACACAACATGGGATTCTATGTCTATGCCCCCAACGAGAAATATAAAGGCAGATAAAGGTATTCATTAAGAACGGAAATGATTGTTCTAATTTTATTACGGTGGAATGTGAGATTTATTTTCACATTCGGAAATCTATTCATGAAGAGCAAAACGTATTTTAAGGCATAACTTTAATCTTGATTTGAAAACTGATTTAAACTAAATAATATATTTGAGAATTTGTTCGACTTTAATTTAAATCACTTCACAACGAATTACGAGCATGGAGCGGGTTTTACCGGAACAAAAATGCAACGGTACTGGCGGCTTACGAGGCAGAGAGTAAAATTGAAATACGATCGCTAGTCGATGATCGAAGTCCTATGGCGGCTTGCATCTAACAAGTCTTACGCCCTTTGACTAATGAATAGGAAAGGAAGTACTTTCTTCCTTGAGAAATTTAAATAAGAGAATATGATCACCGACCAGCCTAACGGAGCGGAAGATTGCCCTGCGTCAGCAACGTTTGATGATGATGACTTGATAGTCATCGTTGAAAAATAAAACCCATGTAGAATGCTCTACGTGATGACTTGACCAATTAATTAAAGTCAAACGAGCTTTTATCGAACTATTTTAAAACATTTATAAACTATATTAATTATGCCCTAATATCGTGCCCTTCCTGAATATTAATATAAAATAACAAAAGTTGAATTGACATATATTTAACCCTTTATCGACCCTTTTGCAAAAACATTTTAAATATATATATAGATAAATAAATCAACATTAGTGAAGCAAGAAAATACCATTTTAACATTATACGAATATATATAAACACTTGTAACTTAGGAGCTGGGGACATAGGTGAAAAACGGAGCTAATAGTTTATTATTAGCCAATTATAAAAATAATAAACATGTAATATTTTCTTTCGACTCGATGATTAATAGAACTTTCAAATTTAGTTCTAATGGGCGAGAATTACTATTTGAAATTAATATTATAATATTTGCATGAGGCAAATAGAACAGAGGAGCTCATCGAGTTGAAAGATTATTGGCATATAATTTTTAAATAGCATTAATAAATCACACGATAAATACATATATATATATATAATATGTTAAACGAACCGCCAGGTAAGAAAAGAAAAAGTTTAAAGACTAGAGATTGAAAGAATTACAATATAAATTTATAGTAGCATTTTATAAAGATTTTTACATTAAATAATAAAGAGCTCTTAAATAGGAGGAGTGTAAAATAAAGTTCGAACTGGCCAGAAAGTTTAACGTTCATTATAGAAATATATTACCCCTTCCGCTGGTCCTTAAGTTACACCTCCAAGTTGTTGAAAACGTAGGCATTATTGGTTGACTACTGGAACAGTATTTTAGTAGCTTTCATAATTTTAGCAGAATGATCGGTCCGGAAAAAGGTTCAGCAGCTCCAGTGAAGATTTCTCAGGACTTTAGGAACCGTAGCCAGATCCCTGATGTTCTAGCCCTCTATCATGATGAAATACAATTTTTATACACACAGAGTTCACTGCACTACTCTACAACCAAAACTAGTCCTTTTCTTTACTTTTCAGGGCTATATATCTACTGTTCACTGATGCCTCCGGCTAGCGCTCATTTTATTATCAATCTGTTTTTTTTTTTATAATTAGTTGTTTTCAGAAACATTCCTTCGATAAGGCTTTCAAACTAATTTTTGAATTCCTTTCCTAATTAGAAAATGAATTCTTAAAGTCTGAAATGATTTTAATTAAAAATTGAATTCTTATCTTTTTTTTATTAATAAAACTTTACTGTTGTTTTTGAGAATTTGAAAGCCTTTGGAAGGAATGTAGCTTTTAATCGCAAAACTTTACAAATTATTTAAAAGTAAAAAAAAAACAAGTATTCCCGACGCAATGAAACTTTCGAACAATTATATATATTTAATATTTACAAACATATATACGCACAATCCAGGCAATTTAATATATGTAAATTCATGAACATTTTATCATGAATTTATTTAGAGAATTGATCCAATTTAAACTAAACTAATTAATTTTACTACGTATTTGAAACAAGTTATTCATTATGGAAATTAGCGTGGATTGAACGTATAAAGCCCCATTGCATCGGAAATTTAAGGTTAGTATTAGGGTAAATAACATGAAGCTAGGATCGAACTCAGATCCGACTGCTTCAATATATATATATATATTAATGCTTAGATAAATTAAACAGAAGTAAAAGATACTTTCTAAATGTATGAATAAACAACACTCCATAATAGTAGATGTAAGAAATAGTTGAATTAATAATATCAATAAATGGTTGCTTAATTACCACCAAAGCTTAAGAAATAAGTGATCCATCTACTTTTTAATGGTGCATCTATTTCTTCTATTTACAGACATGGAATATTGTTTACTCATAACTCTAAAAAGTGTAGTTAATTTTTGTTTAATTTATATTGTAATGTCCACTGCTCTATTAGGGTTTTTTATGAGTTAACTGCATATACTCAGTGACCAAATTATGTCCTATCTATTAAATTTCTTTCATCAGACAATTCAGTAAGATATAATGGACACAATTATTTTTCCTGGTCACATAACACCCTTTTAATTAATATAACTACTAAAATAATGGGATCATGTAAGCCAGCTTTTAATTTATTTGAAAGGCACCAGGATTATGTATGGGAATCCACTGGCTAAACCCCTTTTATTTATTTAGTTATGACAAAATTATCTAGAAACTCTGTAGGATTGAGTTTCAGTACAGAATTGGCAAAGGTAAATCTTAATAATTAACATTAATAAATTTATTAATAATCATTAATAATATACAATGAATAGTTGGTATTAGAAATAGATCTTTTTATTCTAACAACTTAAAATATATATATAAAAACACATTATGAATTAATTAATTGGAAAGATGAAAAACATGCAAATCCAGATATGAATCAATTAATAAAAAAAACAGTTCAACAATTATAGTTCTTAGGCAAACAAGAGTCTCTTGAAGAATAAAATTTAAAGTCTTTATTGGGATTATTTTAAGCTTATTTTAAGAATTGTTTGCAAACGTTGTCACAATTGGTAAAAGTTACTCTTTACTTACCAGTAAGTTGGTGTAGGTTTATGGAATTCTGAGCTCATAAAAATTTCCATTGATCTCTCCTGCCAGCATCTTCCATTATTGTTCCAATTTTTAGCTGGAGAAAAAAACACAGTTGTAGTGACCCTTTTATTGCAAAAAGTGGTCTTCACAAGGCCCATTACCATGCTTGCATGACAGCTTGGTACATCAAGTGGTGTACCTGTGCAGAAGTATATTACTGCCACAGGTTATGCTCATGGAAATCTCCACCTCTCAGACATGTAACTAGAAGGTAAAAAGAAGACCTAGATCGAAGTTGTCCTTTTTTTTTTATACCTCAATCCAGTTTTTGAAACTTTTATCAGCATATAAAATAATAATCTTGTGCACTCTCTCTTAAATTTAAGTTACAAAATCATCCTTTCACAAAGTTCCTCTGTCATCTTTAATTAGCTAAAATATTTTTCTTTTAGCTTATCTGGATTAGTAATTTGTGTGTCTTTTGTTCTTGCAAATTTTTATCTTAATTTTTAATTAGATACAAAAAAAATATGGACAAAAATTTTACTTTCATTGTATGTTTTAAAAAAAAAAGATTGTACAAACTAAAAATTTAATTGCATTTTTTTCATAAGAACACTAAATTTACTTTTTCTTTTTTTTTTTTAGCTTTTAAATATCTTACCAGATGCCGATATATTTTTACCCTATAAACAAACGGTACAATATATATATATAACAAAAGGAATAAATCATCCTCTCCCAGTGTTTTTAAGTCATAGCCAGGAGAAACATGATTTACTCCCTTTGTTTACATAATATTGCACTATTTTTAATATATATATATGTAAAATATGCAAAGAAAATTTTTGGTAGAAAATTTAGCATAATATTGAATACATAACAAATAAATAATTATTTGTTATAATATTTTTAAAAATATAATTAAATTAATTAGTTAAATTATTATTATTACATTATAAATATAAAACCAAGAACAGAAAATTAAATTAAAATTTACTAGGAAATATATTAAAGCCAATAATTACATTTTCATTTATAAATAAATGTTCAACATTCACGACCCACTCCAGAAAAAATCTTAAAAAACACCCTTAAAATAATAATAATAATAACAACAACAACAGTTTTGGCTACAGATAAAAATATATATTTTTTTATAGAAATGTGTTTAAGCTCAAAAACCTATTGTAATTTAAAATGGAACTATTTTAATCATTTTATTAGTCATTAAATGTAAATACACCATTATTTAATAAACATTACCTTATTATTATTACTAATAAACAGCAATGATAATAATAAAAAATTATTTTTGTTGGCAACAATTAAAATGGTTTTTGTTTTATTTTTCTGATATTACGTTAATAAAGTACAAAATATGCCGTCAAATACAATTAGATTTAAAATGTACTAAGATTGTCTGTTATGTGATTGTCACAGTTTAAATCAAGTTGACATTGGCTTTTGACTGTTAATAATCTAATCTTGTTAATCTAAGTTAATGAGACATTTACATTCAGGTAGAAAGAAGTCATTATGTGAAAACTTTAATTTTAACAAGAAAATAAAATATTTATTTTTGAGTTTAGCTTAAATACAGTTTTAATTGTATCACCCTCTCCCCCTAATGCTATTATTAAATATTATTTTACCTTTATTTTTTTTTAAACAATAAATTTTAAAATTCTTTTATGACTTTGTCCATATTAAATAACATAATACAAATTAAATTTCAACATTAGTCTCCAGAAGAATAGACTAAGGTGATTTCCTAATGTTATTCCATAATTCTTGTTATTTTAGCGATTATTACTATAATAATGCTCATACATAAAACGAACATGAGTGATTTTCTCACAGGAGTAAGGCAACATGAGGTGTTTATTGTCTTTATTCTTTAATAAACAGATACAAAAACACTATAATATTCTTTGTCAGATACAAAATAGTTTCCAATAGATATAATAGTTACAATATTTAAAAAGTATTTTGCTATGTGTGAGTAAAAATATATTTTTACTTTTTTATAACACTAAAGATAAAAAAGTGTGTACATTATAATTCAGAGGTTATATACATGTAATTCTATTCTATAAAAGTGGTTGATAATTGAAATCAGAAAAGCACTAGATTATGAACACAGAGGCCATTTGATGATGGCAATTGTTAAGCCATCTATAATTATAGATTTTTTCTTAAGAAAAAATAATTAAATAAATTAGCTAATGAGACTTAAAACAATGACAAACTATATAAAGTTTAAAGAAATGCTGACAATGGATTTGAAAAATGATCCTATACCTATTAAAATATGCAAATATCTCAAGCACAGAGTAAGATAATTTCTTTGTAAGTAAAAGATGAAATAATATTATCAACACTGACAGTATAATAAGTAGAAAAACAAAATTAGATATTCCATTAAATGAGATACCAAATAAAGATTATGACAAAACAAGTTCTCACCTAATAAAGTAGTATGTTTTTTAAATATTATAAAGTTATCAAGTTCAACACAAATGTTAAAATAGCAAAATGTTTTCAAATATAATAATGATGTATTTGTAAAGTTCAAAAATAAAAAGAATTATAATATTTTTATAAAAGTATTCTGCAGTATAAATTCATTTTTTTAAAAAACAAATAATTAAAAAAAAGAAATGAAAGTTGAGGCACACTAAATTTAAAATATATCACAAAATATATACTTTAATACTATAATATGCTTTACTTTTTGACAACAAAAATATATCAGACTTTAATGAGAATCACTATATTTATTCATATCAATGTAAACCTAATAAAATAATGTTATTAAGAAAATTAGTATCTACACACTCACAATCATAATTCTACTATTAATGTATACATATGTATTTGCACCCTCCCTCTTAAAGGCATTTGCATAAAATATATCCAAAGAGAAATTAGTAAATGAATAGACTAACTACAATATATACCTCTAGAGATATCATCATGAACCAGATTTATATATATAATTTTATTCATATTTCAATTTATATGAATGTTAAAACTATGTGCAGTACATGATACATATATAATGTTTCATTACTTGTTAATTAGCAAGCAACAGAGACTCCAAGCAAACCTTTTGTAATAATCACTCTTCTGAACAATACATATTCTAAGTTCTGCTAACAATACATATTCAATAAAGTACCAAATGATCATCATCCACAAATATTATTGAAATATATATTAAAAATATATAATAGTGCATGTAATAACTAATTCTATAAAACTTCACTTCAAAATATAATGACTAGCCAGACATACTGTAGGTATAGCCCAAAATATATATGTAAGAACAAGACACATACAATATTGAAAATACCTTACTATCACTTATAAATAAACTTCATTATTTTCTTTGCTAAATAAATGCATTAGGTTTATTTTGGTATGATTTTGTTTTATAAATATAGTAATAATTTGGTTTGATAACTCAAACCATCAACTTGATAATGAATTGACTACTACAAAAATGGTTGTAGAGACACTGTAAACAGTGATTCATAAATTTTATTTTTCAATTTTATATGTCAGTTTGTTTGTTTTTTATTAGTGGATTTTTGACAATTTTATAAAACATTATTTACAACATTTGTACAATCATCTTTGTAATAGTTGTATTTTTATATTGGACTATTTCTAATATGTGTGCTGAATGTCTTTAGAAAAATTCAATTTTATTTAAATATTCCAAATACATTCAACTGTTAGTAATATCACAGCAAACAGGTTAGTATATGCACTAACTTTTGGTAATATAAAGAGGTTAATGTATATACTAACCTGTCTATATTACTAATAGTTAGTACATATACTAACCTGTTTGCTGTGATATTACTAACAGTTGGTGCATACATTAATCAGTTTGCTGTGATATTCTTAATGGTTAAATGTATTTTAAATATTTAAATAAAATTGAATTTTTCTAAAGTCATTCAACACACATATTAGATAATGGAAATAATCCAATATAAAAATACAACTAGAACACCATCATCACAAACCTTCAAGAAAATATTTTTGTAATATTCTCTTCATCACCCAGTTGATGGTTTGTGTGATTATACTGAAACATTGGTATATTTATAATCAAAATAATGCATGGATGAAACCACAATATATATATATATATATATATATATATATATATATATATATATATATATATATTGTAACAGTCAGAAAACGTGTGACTTGTAAACATAGTGCAGAACTCAACCACCACACAGAACAGCAGTGCCATCGAGGTAGTGAAGCCACACGTGGTACTGAGTTCAAACATAGTGTATCGGTTCCACAATACAATCGACAAAACAACGCATCTGATGCGACATTAGTAAATATTTCTTTAGGCACGGTGGTCAGGGATATGCAAGAGATTCATGATTTTATTTTCGAGTTAGCCAATAATTAAACTAATATTAATTAAACATTCATATTTACATAATCGAGGAAATATTATATAGAATGGGTATCGAATAAATGAAACATAACTGCAGACGTATAGTTTAAAATTATTTATTAATACATTTTAATAAAACAATCATTTACTAATAATATTTTGTGGATTCAAAGCTTCAGTAGCGGGATTTGCGACATGATTACATTTTAAAGAATACATTTATTTATTTAGACATTATTTTATATTGAGGACTTCAGTAGCGATATTTCCGATACTGTAATGTTTAAAAAAGGAATTCACTTATTTGAAGGCGTAATCTAGCTACCGAAAATTCTTGAGTAAGTATTTCTAATGCATGCCTGGAGGGATTTATACCTTTGCAATGCAAGAGTCTAAAGTAAGATTTAAGAGTAGCAGTGGACATATATTTATTTAATTAAAATATTTATTTTATGACTAAGGGCAAACATTTATTTGAGAGTGAATTATGCAGATAATGCAGAGGCAGAGTGATATATAGAATAGTAAAACTAAGTAAAGGAACACATGGTATGTTTTAGAAAGGCGATATGGAATGGCAGTATATCGAAGCTGCAATGCCATGAATGAGTTTATAAGAATGTCAGGCTGGTCTCTGCCATTGGCCCAATGAAGTAAGGTGTCACATAAGCATAACCAGGGACAAGTGGTCCGTGTCATAGTTTGCCGGCTGGCTGCATGACATTGTCAAATCCTATGGGAGCACCCATTATGCCCACTTGTGTAGGATGACTGGGGTTAATTTCAACCCTGAAGAATTCGGAAATTTCACGGCGGAATGGGTCATCGCGTCTGTAAAATGTAACACATGTATAATGTATAAACAATTATGATGAGATTTAAATAGATTTCTAACTTGGCCCTACATTATCAACATTTACTAAAGAACGTTGGCGACTCTCAAAGAAATGTAATTTTCCAGAATTATTCATTAAGATTTAATAAATACAAAACCTATATAAACTGGGAGTTATTACAACTAATATGCCAGCCATTTGCGAAGTAGTAGACCCTGCATTACAATAAATGATGCACTGAATGCGTGTCGATTTATATGAAAGTTAAGTTATTTATGAAAGTAAATATTAATGAAAATTTGACATGCATTCACTGTTTCAAGATCATAGATTTAAACTTTGAAAATAGAGACAATTACGAGCATGCAATAATTAAATAATAAACATAGATAAAATGTCGATTTTAGAAATACGCACCCAAGACAGATAGAATGAGGTAAGCTAGATTATTAGAGAAATTTACACATTAAATTAATTATTCAGTTTTACTTATACATATGGTAGTTTTTACATTTTATAATTTAGATAAGTAGTATGAAGAAGAGGTATAACATATTATTAGAGTACTCTAGAGTTTGAACACAGACAGGTACCTGTTTTATAAGAAGTTTTCTGATTCCATTAGTTTAGCAGCAAAAAGCTCACGAGTAGCAATTCTTTCTTGCATTAAGATATTTCATTTACTTTCATAGCAGCAGCAGCTTTCTCATTTATTTCAGGCAGCAGATCTTCATGGTGAATTTATGATGGGCAATGGAAAGTTCGGCATCCGATAAGCCATCTCCCGATGGAGAATAATCTAGGTGCTTTTACTCAGTCATACCTTGGCAGGAACAATTTATTTTTATATTTTGGAGACTCTCAGTGATCGAGAGCAGAGCTAAAGTTTAAGTGAATGTCTCCAGCAAGTCTAAGATGGCCTCTTTTCTTATCTTGATCTTTCACATTTTTGTTAAGGTATTTTTAGGTTCTACTTAATCTGCCCTGAGGATAATCAATGCATTTTGCTGGTTTTAATTATAAAGAAAGCTGCCATTCTATTGTTTACATTTTACATTTACTAATTACATTTTGGGGAATTTTTCTTTAATTAATCTATTATCTATCACTGACCGATGCTTTTAAATTTCAAAGACAAAAAGGGAACATAAGATTATTTTAACTTTTAAATAAATATTACAACCGATTTTTTTAGAATTATTATTAAATGAAATTTAAATAAAGCAATAAATACGAACTTTATAATCCAAAATAAATGATTAAAATTATACAAAATTATATAACTAAAAGAAATCTAAATTATATTATATTATCCTTATTTATTGCCTTTAATTTGAGATCGAAATGTGTGCATGTTTATGCTGAATTCTACATAACTTATACATTTTCAATATTGTTACACACACAATTCGATACCAAAAAGTTTAAATTTGGACGGGATAGACCGGTCAGTGAGAGACGACAGAAAAAGGTGAAACCTAAGATTCGAGTACGAATCTTACTGTTTCAATATATATATATATATATATATATATATATTCTAATTATTGTATTATATATATATATATATATATATAATACAATAATTAGAATATATAAATAAAGTTCATTTTAAACAAATCAATAAAATAAAGGTGAATTCCAGTGTTAGCCAAAACAGTCTTCCAATAAATCCCTTAGCTTTCTTTTTTCATTTTATATTGCTCTTAATAAAATATTTAAAATCTTAAAATATACATGGATATCAATTTAAATAATAATTTATATTAACATATATATTCTAATTTACTTTCATACAGTTTTATATAAATAAACCTAGCTTTCTAAACACTAATGATTTAACAGTGTATAAGAAGGAGGATTTTTATGAGTGAACTATTGATTCTTATTATATGCTCAAAAATGAATAATTAGTGAGAAGTTTAACTCTAACAATCCACTTTCCCATTTCATTGTCTTAAATTTAATATGATAATAATATATTAAGGTATAAATCATTAAATATAATTGACACAGCAAATGTTAATCCAAACTGAATAATAAAATATATTAACCATTTAGCTTTTCCACACAAATGTGATATTTAAAACATCCATCATTGTCAGTTGGTAAGTGTAATTTTTTTATGTAGTTGGCATATGGTTGATTAATTATAGCTAATTAGATATCACTGATATTATTCCAATGGATATGTTTTTATGCACTTAGTAAGAAGTTCCTAAATGCAAATTAATAATGCATGGAAATCTTTTTGATGTGCTGAGGCAGTTTCTGTTAGTTGCACATTAGTTTGATGGTAACTTCTATATTGATAATCAGCAAAAAGATCAAGGAAATAAAAAAAATATCAATTTCTTTTGTACAATATTTATATTAAAGTTTTATTTTCCTTGATAATTTTAATTTTATAATTACAAAAGAAATTATTTTTACATATAAAAGGAATAATGTCATTTAAGAGTATTTAATATCTGGCAACAAAAATATAATACACAGTTTATTTTTGAATTGCAATCTATTCCATGTAAGACCTTCATCTTCTTTATTTTTTTATTTCACTAAAATATTAAGCTCTTATATATATATATATATAAACTTTTATATTTCCTTTACTTTAAAAAAAAACATTTGTATTTAAATTTTTTATACAATTGTCTCTATATAATGTGTATGCACATATACCTCTATTAAATTCAATATAATTTATTATGTTATATTCTACTAGCTATACTATCTTATTAACATGCAATTTGATATGTTAATCTTAAATTAATCTTTCTTTGCCAAAGACCTAATATAAATTCAAAAAAAATAAAACTTTACTGAAAACCAAAACAAAAGAGATATTTTATAGGTTAATAAAATGTTTTTTTTTTTTTGCACTAGGATTATCAATTAGCAATTGATAGTTGACTGGCAACATTTAAAACTAAAATTATCTCAGTTTACATGTATAGAATCTCTTTATTCTTATCAAATTAAAAATTCATGAAAATACTTAAAATAAATATTGTAACTATAAATTTATGAGCTTAAACACATTTGAATAGGAAGCTAATTGTCACTGTAAATAAATAAATATAAAAACTGAGACTATCAATGTAATTCAGAATCAGTCTTTTATTGAATCCAATCTACCTTGAATAAAATTAAATTTATAATAATAGAGTAATAAATCTATTTTCACATGTCATATTCTTAATAAGGTCTAAAATGTATATATACATTATGTAATACAAATCTTTTGATCATGTTATGGTTAAATGTATTCTAATTAGGTTCCAAAATATAATTAGATGTCCAGTAAAGTATCTAAGAGTAAATTAAATATATATATTAAAGCATATTATAATCATATGACCAAGATAAAAATGATAAGTGATATAAACTTAATAACTAAAAAAATATATAAAAGTCAATAAATAAATGCATATTTTATAAATAAATGCATATTTAATAAATAAATAAGTGCATATTTTTTTACAATCAATAAGATAAACTAATAATAATATGTGATTTATTAATTTTAAAATTTGGCCAGATAATTATTTATTTCAAGTTTTTTATAAATAATAGTAAAAAATTTAAATATTTACATACATGGAAACTAAATCAACATTTAGTTTTGATGCTAAATTTGACTTGTGCTTTATGCTAATGAAATTTATAAATTTGCTAAAAGCAAAAAAAAAAAAAAAAAATTAGTATTGAATAAAATTTTAGAATAAAATCAGAATATATTTTTCTCAGGTGGATGATTTAAAGAAATGACACCTAATTTCTCTAACTAGTATTTAACATATCTATACATACTTTAAATATATAATTCTTCAAATACTATATTTTGCCTGGACTCTGGGTTGTGTTAAATAAATATATGATTTTGACCATTAGATTGAAAAAAATTGTATAATATTGGCCACGTGATAAAGGCTGCTTCAGCATGAAATGTACACATTGGTGATAATTTATTTTTTTATCTGCGTTTGGTCATATGTTAAATTATCATTTTAAAAATATGCATATGAATTTAAATTACAATATGAGATATGTATGTTTTATTCACTTGACAGAAGTGAAATGAATGTTTCATAATCCACTCTAAAGTGAGAGATTTTGGTCTGACTTCTGAAATGATAGATGATATAATTAGATTAAGGTGAAAGTTGCAATGATGAGAATAAAATATATATATATATATATATATATATATATATATATATATATATATATATATATATATATATATATATATATATATATATATATATATATATATATATATATATATATTATACTGTAATAGCCACAATTAATTTTTCACACTATTCCTACTTTGTTAATTAATATAATCAATTCTTTTTAGCATTACATATTCATTTCTGTAAACATTTATTTTTCCATCCTATGTCTAATATACATTTAATGAATTTGGCATTGAAAACACATATAAATATTATTTTTTTATATTATTTCTCTCTTATTTTTTTAAAAAAAAAATCAATGTCTTTTTATTTATAATCTAGCAGTAAGCAATTATTTCAACTTCTAATTTTTGCCTAAATGTTTCTTCTGTAATCAACTTTTAATCTATAATTTTTTAATTTAAGACATTTCAAAGCTGATATTTTTGAGACCACTGTTGGTACAAATTTAAATCAATTATTCTACTTTTTGTATCATTTTTGTGAGTATTTCTCCATTCATCTTTTTTTGGTAAAAATGGCTAAATATTTTAATCTTTATTTTTTTTTCCATTGTAAACCTAATATTTTATATTTATTATTATTTAATTCCTTAAATACACTAACAATTCTCTTGCATTTTTTCCTTGCAATTATATTATAAACTTATCTGTAATATTCTATAATTATTTTACTTTTTATATATTTATCAATTATATTTTATTCTAGACAGTCAACCATGATTTTTGACATAACACCACTAATAGAGCAACCTACAGCACAACTTGTGTTATATTCTTAAATTCCTTCTTATATTTAAAACATATAAATAATCACTTATTTATTTAACCACTTATGTAAAATTCTATTACTCATTTTAATTTTATTTATGACTAATATAATACTATCATCCTTGGGTATACTCTGATGTAATTTTCCATTTCAAATGAAGGAATCATTGCATTTATGTTTAATTTTACAATGTTTAATTTATGTATAATCTTTTCAGAATTCAAAACGTATTGCAATGACAATCATTTTATATACTATTTTAAATATTTTAAAAAAATATAAATTCTTAAAGCCTAACATTAGTACTAGTGCCAAGTTATCTTTATGTATTTAATATTTCCAAATACAAATGTATGTTACACTGTAGGATATAAAAAAAAAACGTTCTTTTCCCACTAATTGTTTTATATTTATATAATTTAATAAAACTTTATACTTTGCCTTAATTTTATTTCCCATCTAACATATTCCAATTTATATATTGATAGTTTATCTTCATTTGTTCCTACTGAGTCTTCATTGTTTATAATAGATTTATCTTTCTATCTTTTTTTATTGCAATTATGTTTTTTATTAACAATTTTAATTTTTGACTGTAAAACTACTTTTTTAGATTTTGTACTAACAATTGTCTTTGTAAGAATATCGACATTCACAAATGGTATATATTTAGAACCATTTCCAAAACTTGAACTTATTCATTTATAAAATTAGTCAGCTAGTAATATTTACAATATTATTCTTTCTTCCTGTTTCTCTATAATTCAACTATCTTCACTTTTTTCGCATATTTTACATAGTTTATTCTGTAGTATATCATTATGAACCAATAAACAATGACCAATGTACTCAATTAGATATGTATGTTTTAAAAATACTTTTATGACTATTATATATTTTTAATATTGTTATTTATTTCCATTTATTTCTCTTTTAAAAACCATTCAAATATCTTTAGTTGAATCTTATTGCAAAAACTTTTATTCCTATTAACTTTTCAGATACTAATTTTATTATTGCTTAATGTAAGCATAACCCAATTCCTTTTATATTTATTTAAAAGTCAATTAATGTTTTAATTCTTTAATTCTGCTTTGATTATTTCAAAAGTTTTTAATCATAGTAAAAGTAATGTCATTTAATTTTTTCTATAGTAACTTTCATATGCTTTTTCCATTATGATATTTCATGAGTAATATTTTTGTGTTTTATTTTATATAGAATGACCTTTCATTAGGTTTCATGACGCAAGAGTCAAAGCAATAAGTACTTGTATTTCATTTCAAATGGTCAAATGTTAAGCTTAAAATTGTCCATACTATTGTCTTCATTATAAAATTTAAAATATTAATCAACTTTAAACAAAACTGGTAATAAACAATTTTAAAAAAAAATATTTAGATGAACTTCAT
Source organism: Epiperipatus broadwayi (assembly GCA_028023455.1). Taxonomy (NCBI): domain Eukaryota; kingdom Metazoa; phylum Onychophora; class Udeonychophora; order Euonychophora; family Peripatidae; genus Epiperipatus; species Epiperipatus broadwayi. Next base: position 20,233 of record JAQFVV010007807.1, read on the forward strand.
TTAAATTATACTACGTTAATAACATTTCACTGTAATATATATATTAAATAAATACTAGCTATTGTTATGTAATATTTCAGTGTACAAATAAAATGTACAAAAATATTTTAATTACATTTTTAAAATCTCAATTATCTAATAATGACTATTTTTCATTTAATTGCAGAAGTTCTTTAATTACGTTCATACATTTGTTTATATTTTCTTGATTGTTACACTTACAATGGACACAAAAGAAAAAATAACACATTTATTTTTAAAAAAAAAAGCGTTAAAGGAGAAATACTTGGAACACAATACGTTAAAGACGAAAAAAAAAGAGGAATAAATTATTCAAATTCCTACCAACCATAACCTCAGAAAGCAATAACTTTGAAATGTTTTAAATTAAAAAATGACAGACTAACATTACATACAGAAGAAACACTTAGACAAAAATCAGAAGTTCAGAATGATTATTTACAGATTGATAGATTACAAAAGAAATGTCATTGGAAAATTTTTAAACAATAAAGATACAAATAATACAAGGAAAAACATCAGATGTGTGCCTATAAAGATAATAAATAGATTTCAATACCATAATCATTAAGTGTATATGTTACCATGAAAGTTTGAAAAAGCAGCATTGTATAGAATGGTTAGATATTCTATAGAATGCGTGACAGATTGGGCACAAGTATATAATTTCATTTTTTAAAATAAAATTTTACGAATTTTTCTTATACATTGCATAAAATTTCTAGGCATTATAAAGAATGCCAAATCGGTTTTAGACAAAATATAAAAAAGGTTTTTATTGAACAGATCTATGGAAAAATGTAAGAAATACAAAATATAAGATACAAGATTTTTATTGGAAAAATGTAAGAAATACAAAATATAAGATAGAAGATTTTTATTTTCCTATTTAACCTATCCTCAAATAATAAAACAAAGAAACTGTCAAAACTAATATTTCTGTTTTTTTTTTTTTTAAATTAAATAATAAACATTTACCTATACATTGAATTTCTGAAATGGAGTTTCACTTGTGTACACCTGAGAGTTAATTTTAAGCAAGGCATGTGTTGAAAAAACAAAAAAGAAGCTAGCATGTGATGATAGTACTGAAATGCTGAATATATAAAAGTTTAAACAAACCAAAAGAAAAATAATGGCATTTTTGTATTTTTATTTTGGAAGGAAAGAATCATATAAATCATATAAATCTTCAAGAACATAACGAATCTCTTGATAAATTATTTTTCTACTCTTCATTAAATAGGTGGGATCGGAACCCAGATTTCCAAGCTTTCTTCAGCCATTCAGTTTATCTTATACAACTGATAGACATTACGGCATATATGTAAAAAAGATAAATGATCTCCAATATATATATATATATATTGCGTTGAACCAGCACTCATCAGTTGGTCTAGATCATCATTTTCCATATATATATATATATGTAAAACAAATAAATATCCGTTAATTAAAAACAATATTGTAATTATAATTAAAATAATATTTTTAACAGTTTGCAAACAATTACAAACAATTCTCAAATCCACAAAAGTACTTTTGGTTACATTCTAACCTGCCTCAACTGCCATTAAATTCAAAAAACCAAAAGCGGAAGCAAATGTCATCAATTCAAATTCCACGAATCTCGTATTTTAATGTTAGAAGCTTGTCGGTTTATTAAATGTGTTTTATTCCTGTTTATAAAAATTGCCTCTTTAATTTTTTTTTACTGTGGTTTCTCTCTTCATGAAGAATTTTCACATTTTCAAAATTAAATTTAAATTTATATTTACATGTTTTTTCATGATCAAAAAAAACTGAAGGAGATATTAAATCACCATTATTTTTATTTTTTACATGCTTATATAACAATTCATGTTCCTTCAATCTTTTTTCAATACTGCATTTAGATTCACCTATATATGATAGCATACAATCACAAAAAATTTGATATATGACATTACTTTTTTGCTTGACAGGTATGACATCCTTAGAATTATTGACTAATTTATTAATATTGTTTGGAACATAGAATGAAACATTAAAAACATTCTTATATAAATCCTTAAAAATTTTTACTTGTGGATTTGAAATAAATGGAATAGATATCCATTTTTTACTATTAATCTTCATTTCTTTTAAATTATAATAATTTTTTTTAAATTGACATAACGTATTGTTTATTTGTTCCATTTTATAACCAACATCAAGCAATTCCTTGGCAAATATCTCAATATTTTTCAGTTTATCACTTTGGTAATGACATAATTTTTCATTCCGAAACAAAAAAGATTTAAAACTTGCCATCTTATGCATCATTGGTACTTTTGATTTATAATTTATATATCCTCTTTTTTGCAGTGACTTAATTATTAGTTTATAATTTAATATACTGTTATCTCTTGTGATTATTAAATCTAAATAGTTAATCTTATTATCCTGTTCTTTTTCAATAGTCCATTTCAAGCCATTCAACTTATTTAATTCCTCTATCTTGCTTGAAATGGACTATTGAAAAAGAACAGGATAATAAGATTAACTATTTAGATTCAATGATCACAAGAGATAACAGTATATTAAATTATAAACTAATAATTAAGCCACCACAAAAAAAGAGGATATATAAATTGTAAATCAAAAGTACCAATGATGCATAAGAAGGCAAGTTTTAAATCTTTTTTGTTTCGGAATGAAAAATTATGTTGTTACCAAAGTGATAAACTGAAAAATATTGAGATATTTGCCAAGGAATTGCTTGATGTTGGTTATAAAATGGAACAAATAAATAATACTTTATGTCAATTTAAAAAAAAAATATTATAATTTAAAAGAAATGAAGCTTAATAGTAAAAAATGGATATCTATTTTATTTATTTCAAATCCACATGCAAATTTTTTAAGGATTTATATAAGAATGTTTTTAATGTTTCATTCTACGTTCCAAACAATATTAATAAATTAGTCAATAATTCTAAGGATGTCATACCTGTCAAGCAAAAAAGTAATGTCATATATCAAATTTTTTGTGATTGTATGCCATAATATATAGGTGAATCTAGGTGCAGTATTGAAAAAAGATTGAAGGAACATGAATTGTTATATAAGCATATAAAAAATAAAAATAATGATGATTTAATATCTCCTTCAGTTTTCTTTGATCACGAAAAAACATGTAAATATAAATTTAAATTTAATTTTGAAAAAGTGAAAATTCTTCATGAAGAGAGAAACCATAGTAAAAGAAAAATTAAAGAGGCAATTTTTATAAACAGGAATAAAACACATTTAATAAACCGACAAGCTTCTAACATTAAAATACGAGATTCGTGGAATTTGAATTGATGACGTTTGCTTCCTCTTTTGGTTTTTTGAATTTAATGGCAGTTGAGGCAGGTTAGAAAGTAACCGAAAGTACTTCTGCGGACTTAAGGATTGCTTGTAATTGTTTGTAAACCATTAAAAATATTTTTCAATTATATATATATATATAATCAGTGCTCAGTTTATATTGAGACAGCAAATCTTCAAACTTTAATAGACAGGCTTCAATCTTCTGCAGTATATTTAATATAAACTGAACTGTGATTTTATATATGTGTGGGACATGATGATCAAAAACAACTGATGAGTGCTGGTTTGCAAGAAATGAGTATATTGGAGATTATTTATCCTTTTCACATGTACATGGTCACATGAGTCAATTGTATAAGATGGCATAAATAGATGTGGAGAGCTTGAACACCTGATTTCAAATCCCTTCTAATTACATATAACTTAATTATATATTGTAATGGATGTTTAAGACACCATTACAAAACTTATAGTTTTATAGGGGTGAAGAAAATAAAATAAATTTTTATATAAGGTTTCATTTGTAAACTTGATTAAAAGTTTTTTTTTAATGCTTGTACAAATATATATGTATGAGCGTGGGAATTATATTTTAAAACCACAGTTATATTTGGTTTTTAATTTTAATTTTGAAAATAAAAGAAAACTAAGATTTTTTTTTTTGTTAAATTTATGTAAAAGTAAAGTGTACAAATAGATTGCTTTTCAGATTTGGGGATTTAGATTGATAAGGCTAATTAAAAAAGAAAGAAAACAAAAAGAAAATAATTTTTCATTAGTTAATTCCTAGATCTGTAAAGGGCAATTTATTTCATTAATTAGGTAACTATTGTTATGTAGATCGAGAATTTTTAAATTTTAATTAAAAAGAAAAAGTTTGGGAATTGGTTTAAGAGATATGATTCAGAGATAACAGGCTGAATCAGGCCATTGGATTATCTTGGACTAGCTTTCAATACTGGCATCAGCTAGAATACTTACCCCAGCACAAAGAGACAGACACCCACTCTGACAGGAGAATTGCACAACTATTCCTGCCAAAAATACTTGGAAAGAATGATTCCTGCATATTCTGAAAGTATGATCCGGAAATTATTCTACCTAGAATGAACATTAAACCTACAGCAAGAATATTTTCTTTACCATGATGTGCTAAACTTCTCACCAGGACAGGTTCAGACATCCTGTGTCTCCATTAACTGCCTATAATGCCATAAGAACTGGCTCCAAAGAAACCACCAACCAACTCGCCCAAGCCTACCGTCAGTGAATCCCGAGTAACGGACTATACTTAAGAAGTCTAGTTCACTAGCTTTTAACTAAATTATTAAGGTACCTTATGCTCCACAATTTAAATAATTTTGTTGTCTTAGATTTGTTTTCTTTTTTAAATATAAATGTTTTTCAAGTGGTATATTATGTAATTCGTTTTCTATGTACTTGATAATTCTTTTTTTTTCTCTTTTAACGAGTGCTAGTTTCAAACCTATTACTGTCCATCCTATTTAAGTCTTAGTAAGTAAGATAGTAGCTTATTTTAATCTCACATTCCTTGTCATTACAGAGCACAGTCTGGATATTGCAGACTAATTTAATTGGCTTTTGGCTTGTGACCCATTTTTATTAGCCATATTTATATCATGACCTTAATTATTAGTAATAGACAATTACAAAATATAACAGTCTTTAGTTTTATTTCTTAAAGCTTCCAATTCATTAATTAGGGGCATATACGATCGTTTTAACCCTTTCTATAGGTAGATCATGAGTTCCTAGCCTGTCTCACTCAGAGGGAGGTCAATCAATTGAAAGTAATAACTTTCAACACTCTTTTTATTATTATTAATGTTTTGGAAGCTACCTTCGCATTTCTTCTGTTTTGACATAAATCTCTTTTCCTAACTATGAGTTATAAGCAGAAAGCTAACCTCCCTTGTCTGATGTGAGATCTCTGTATATTTACTAATACTTCTGCTACTGCCAGTATTTTGCACTCTTTCATACACAGGAAATCACTCTCAAAGCCATATAAATATTTTAGTTTAATTTTGCGAATGTACGTGTAGTACATATTTTAAGGGTGCTTTAAAGATTATTATTTAGATTTATGTTCATTTAATCATACTTTTAATAAAATTATTTATTTATTCCTTTACTTAGTTGATTTTGTTTTCTGTTGCTACCTTTCCAACTCACTGAACAAACATAGATCTCATTTGCTTGATTGAGCTAGTCTGGTGCATTCGATTCACATATCCTGTAACCCCTTAAAAATAAATGTCTAGTTCCAAATTTCGGACTAGTGGCGCCCTGGTGGTCAGTTTATGTGAGTCTAAAGCTTTTGTCCGGTATATAGGATAGTAATTTTTGGCGCAACCAAACGTAGGAGCCGATATTAAAACTTTTTGTGAGATGTTTTGTTCGGATGGTTGGGAAAAATAAACAGAAATGGTAGGCGAAAATAGGTGAAATAAAGTTAGTGGTAGAATTGAAGTTGATGGAAAGATGCACATAGTTTCGGATCTGTCTGTATTTAATGTTTTGATATTCAAAAAGAGTTTATTAATTAGTTCGACATTCATAAAGTATTTTAAAAAAAGTAAAGAGTTTAAGTTTGCTTTGTAAAAATAAAATAAAATTAGCTGTTGAAGATTAAAAAAAACCTGTTAATAAACAGATTTAAAAGAAAAGTTCCACTGGTAATTTGAAAAAAATAATTAGATTGCATCGGGGCTAAGTTTATTTTGAAAATGGAAACTAAAGAAGAAAATGATAGGGAGGTAGGTTGGGAAAAGAGCCCAGTTTCATTTAAACACCCCCAGATAGTAGAAAAAGAAGGGAGCGAGACACAGATGATGATGAAGAGGATGATAGAGTTGATAATAGAAATGAAACAAACTCAGCAAGCCAAGATGAAAGAAATAGGACAGGAGTTGCTGGAAATGAAACAAAATATAACAAAACAAAATATAAAAATAAAATGGAGCCAACAAACAATACTGGAGGAGCTGAGAGCAGAAATGAAAGGAATGAGACAGGAAATATTGAAGAAAGTCGACAAAAATCAGGCAGCTATAGAAGTCATAGAGAAAGATAGGAATAAGGAGGTTCAGGAAGTTGAAATAGTAAAGGAAGAGATGAAAGAAGTAAAATATGAATTAGAACAGGATAGCATTAGAACAGACAAGGTAGAAATAGAGATAGACATTGGTAGAGATTGGGTGCAGATAGGTGGTGAGATAGAAAATGCAGATCAAAAGACAGAGAATAACGTAAAAGAGTTTCTGCAAGAAACTAAAAATAAATTGGTTAAAATAACTAGTAGTTGTTAATACGAATTTAAATAAAAGAGAGTTAAGAAAAAAGTTAAAGAGTATAATTTTAAGGCAGAGATAAAAGCTATCTATAGAGCAATTTTATTTGAAAAGACTATAGAAGAGGGATTCATTCCATTTGTTATTAACGAGGCGGTCTGTACTAAAATGGGACACATTGAACAAATATATTTTGCTCGGCTAAAGAGTCGTAAGATATACGAGCTACAAGATAAAACAGAATGAGAAAGAGAGAAGGCAATAAATTATAAGTGAAGGACAGACAAAAGGGGGAAAGGAATGTACATTAGAGAGGCAGTAAAAATAAAGAAAGAACCGCCTGACCGAGCGTAAGTGATATTGATAGGAGGTACTGCTAAAAAAAAACTCAATGGATTTGTAATTGGACTACGAGTTGAGAATAGAAATTTATTTTGACATATGTGATAAGCCTGAATAAATTTTGTAAATAATATTATAGAAATACAACTATATATGTGTGTGTGATAAACAATATTACATTTTGATATTTTGAATTATGTTTGTTTTTATTTAATAAAATGTATAGTGGCTATTGTAATTGTATTACTTTGATGTAAATAGTTATTTTAATAGATCGCCAGTATATTCCTGAAAATTTGTTACTTACAAATGATTTAAAATAGTATTCGTTAGGGTAGTCAGACGGATTGGATTTTTTTTTAAAGTGAGAACAAACTTAGAGGAAACTGGTTAGTGGTAGGCAGAGCAAAGTCAGCTAAGTTTTTTTTTTTGTGATGACAGAGAGACAGTTGTAATGGATGTTTAAGACACAATTACAAAAATTATAGTTTTATAGGTGTGAAGAAAATAAAATAAATTTTTATATAAGGTTTTGTTTGTAAAACTTGATTAAAAGTTTTTTTTTTAATGCTTGTACAAATATATATGTATGTGCATGGGAATTATATTTTAATACCACAGTTATATTTGGTTTTTAATTTTAATTTTGAAAATAAAAGAAAACTAAGATTATTTTTTTTTGCTAAATTTATGTAAAAGTAAAGTGTACAAATAGATTGCTTTTCAGATTTGGGGATTTAGATTGATAAGGCTAATTAAAAAAGAAAGAAAACAAAAAGAAAATAATTTTTCATTAGTTAATTCCTAGATCTGTAAAGGCAATTTATTTCGTTAATTAGATAAGTATTGTTATCTAGATCGAGAATTTTTAAATTTTAATTAAAAAGAAAAAGTTTGGGAATTGGTTTAAGAGATATGATTCAGAGATAACAGGCTGAATCAGGCCATTGGATTATCTTGGACTAACTTTCAATACTGGAATCAGCTAGAATACTTGCACCAGTGCAAAGATACAGACACCCACTCTGACAGGAGTTTTGCACAACTATTCCTGCCAAAAATACTTGGAAAGAATGATTCCTGCATATTCTGAAAGCTGATCCGGAAATTATTCTACCTAGAATGAACATTAAACCTACAGCAAGAATATTTTCTTTACCATGATGTGCTAAGCTTCTCACCAGGACAGATTCGGACATCCTGTGTCTCCATTAACTGCCTATAATGCCATAAGAACCGGCTCCAAAGAAACCACTAACCAACTCGCACAAGCCTACTGTCAGTGAATCCCGAGTAACGGACTATACTTAAGAAGTCTAGTGCACTAGCGTTTAACTAAATTATTAAGGTACCTTATGCTCCACAATTTAAATAATTTTGTTGTCTTAGATTTGTTTTCTTTTTTAAATATAAATGTTTTTCAAGTGGTATATTATGTAATTCATTTTCTGTGTGCTTGATAATTTTTTTTTTTTCTCTTTTAACGAGTGCTAGTTTCAAACCTATTACTGTCTGTCCTATTTAAGTCTTAGTAAGTAAGATAGTAGCTTATTTTAATCTCACATTCCTTGTCGTTACAGAGTGCAGTCTGGATATTAAAGACTAATTTAATTGGCTTTTGGCTTGTGACCCATTTTTTCTAGCCATACTTATGTTGCTACCTTAATTATTAGTAATAGATGATTACAAAATATAATAGTCTTTAGTTTTATTTCTTAAAGCTTCCAATTTGTTTATTAGGGGCATGTACGATCATTTTAACCCTTTCTATAGGTAGATCATGAGCTCCTAGCCTGTCTCACTCAGAGGGAGGTCAATCGATTGAAAGTAATAACTTTCAACACTCTTTTTATTATTATTAATGTTTTGGAAGCTACCTTTGCATTTCTTCTGTTTTGACATAAATCTCTTTTCCTAACTATGGGTTATAAGCAGGAAGCTAACCTCCCTTGTCTGACATGAGATCACTGTATACTTACTAATACTTCTGCTACTGCCAGTATTTTGCACTCTTTCACACACAGGAAATTGCTCTCAAAGCCATATAAATATTTTAGTTTAATTTTGCGAATGTACGTGTAGTACATATTTTAAGTGTGCTTTAAAGATTATTATTTAGATTTATGTTCATTTAATCATACTTTTAATAAATTTTTTTATTTATTCCTTTACTTAGTTGATTTTGTTTTCTGTTGCTACCTTTCCAACTCACTGAACAAACATAGATCTCATTTGCTTGATTGAGCTAGTCCAGCACATTCGATTCGCATATCCTGTAACCCCTTAAAAATAAATGTTTAGTTCCAAATTTCGGACTAGTGGCGCCATGGCGGTCAGTTTATGCGAGTCTAAAGCTTTTGTCCAGTATAATATACTATACTTCTATTCAAACATTATTTTCCATTAACTAACTATAACATGTGCACAAGATTGATTAACAATTTCAATCAATAATTTTACTACAGCACTAGAAATATGACCAGCTTGATGAAAAGCAGTGCTAATCTGGAATCTGTAAAGGAGTCATAGTTTTATACATTTCCTGCATAGTGGACCTTCTCTATCTATTTAATTACAAGAAATAAGGAAAGAAATACAAGATATCTCAAAATAAATGGTGGGTTACTTAATGTTTATATCTTGTCTTTGTGAAATCAAATATTCTGGCTGGATGTATTTTATACTTTGCTGATTTTTCTTTTTGGCATTTTATAGAATGCCAAAGAAATGTATGAAAATCTAAGTTAAAAAAGTTTCTTCATTTAATTACATATTACATTTTAAAATATAAATTAAGCAGTTTTTTTTTCTTTTGACAGTCATATTATATCTCTTGTGATAAAGCGTTGTTTTCTTTGATGAAGTATGATGATCCTTAGATAATGGTTGGCCTAAAGGTTTCATAATGATGAAGGATACTTATGTATTAGATTTGCAACATGTATTAGATTTGCAGTGCCTTTTCACGTTCATATCAATACACTGACAATTTTTGTAATTTTTTGATCTGACCAAAATAATGTATACACTTGGATCTTCTGCAAACTTAAAATGATAAATTCATCAAAATGGACCATGTGTACATAATTTTTAGCCACATTTACAAAGTTATTGGCAGTCTGAATACATGTGTAAAAATGCACTGTAGATCTAATAGTGTTGCAGGTCTAATACTAAAACATTTACTAAGTTTCAAAAGAACTATAAAATATTACTCCAATATACACATACAGTACTTACCACATAATATTTAAAAATATGATGCAGCATATTAATTTCTAACAATACTAAAAATTGAATTTCAAAAAAATCGATCTTAAAAAATAAATTACACAATTCCCAAATGTTACTTTAAATACAAACAAAACAATCACTAAATTACAAAAAAGTAGTCTAAAATATTATCAAAAAACTCTGTAAAACTCATCTTCCCCCAAATGGACATTTACTTAGCACATGTTTGTGCAATCAAAAAAAAATTGATCTTAAAAAGTAAATTATGTAATACTAAAAATATGAATTTGGCCAAAAAAATAAAATCTTAAAAAGTACATTTTTAACAACAGTAAAAATACTGATTTGCCATACAAAAATATATAATGAATGACATATCATTATGCAATTCTCAAATGTTAATTTAAATATGGACAAAACAAACACTAAATTACAAAAAATTGTCTAAAATATTATCAAAAAAAAAGAGGAAAATATACATATACATTACTTACCATGTAATATATAAGAGGAATTGTCATGATGAAACAATAAATTTGTCTATTCTACTTTATTTTAAGTGGATCAATTTTTTTATGCCAATATAAAGACAAATTAAAATTTTTTTCTCAAAATGAACATGTGATTATATAGTATCTTGTCTGAACAGGATCCCCCCCCCCCAAATGGTAATAAGTAAATGTATTTTTTAAAAATAAAAAAAACACATAAATAAATGTATTTTTTAAAAATAAAAAAAATCATAAAATAAAGAAATATGGTAAAATTGGAACATTCTTATTAATTGTTCATTCTGGAAGAGATATTTTTTTGATTTTATTCAGCATAGAAATGAATTCATTGCCATTTTTATGAAGTATCCACCACATAAATTTGGCCAAATATGAATCTAGGTGTTGCCATGATGTTCCTTGCTTGTGTTTATTATGCCATTTCGCTGAATCCATTTTGTGTGTGAACCCCAGTTTCAGAATTCACAAAATTACATTTGTGATTCACAGAAAAAATGATCATAACCAACATTTCCCAATTTATCAGTTTTACAGGCTTTCGAACAATCCAAATATATGATAAAACCCTCTTCTACATTTTGTTTGATAGCTTTGATCAGAGTTGCCATTGTCCTTTCATTAATTCTAATGATAACATAAAGAAAATCAAAATAAAGAAGGAAAACTATGTATACTTACCCACTTAAAATCAAACAAATCAAGCAAAAATACAATTAAAATCTTGAAGTAAAACTATGGAATGCAATTGAAATCTGGACAATAACTAACCTTGAATTAAGACTATGACAAAAGCTGTTGTCAAATAAAATCTGGACAATAACTGATAATGTCTAAAATATCACAGAAAAAAATGTTTTGAGACAAGATCGAATTAAAAAAAAAACACATTTTGATACCACATCGAATAACATCAAAGAATTTATTTGACATGATCCCAAGGTTAAATATTTATTACAGATGTAAAAATGCATACTGTCTCTTTTACATTGCAGGTCTAATATGTAAGTACCTTATGAAGAAATAGCTGAAGGGGAATTTTGTTTCTCATTTGTAAAATGTTATTTGCTCAAGCATAATTTTGCTTATTTTTCAGAAAAATAATCTAATGAAAGAATGAAACATTGGTTATTTCCAAGAAAAAATGCCCTGATTTGTAACCTTTGATTACATCAACATACCATGAATATAAAGTTACAAACCAAGGAAACATTAAAATGAAATAAAAAAATAAATTTCAGTAAATGTTTTCATTCTTCATGTCAACCTAAAAAAATTCCAATCACTGTCAAACAATATTTTATTGCTTTATAATAAATAAATAGTTTCTAAACAATCGTAATTAAAACCTTCAAGACACAGTATTTCACATTCATACAAAACATATAAATTTAAAATAACACAACCTACTCCCTCTTTTTTCTCCTTTTATTCATCCAATATTTTTGTTTTTAAAAATAAAATTTTATCAGAAAATACAACTAAAATTTAAGAATAATAAAATAACTTTGCACATACCATTAACTTACTATTATTTCCTTCTACTCATGTTTCAATTTAAATATTAACTTATCTAATTAATATTTGTATACACAGATCATTCACACAAATCTGCATGTAAGCTTAAATAGATATTTGTAATATGCCAAAAATAAAACAATTTAGCGATCTGAAACTGTCTTTTAATATGGCAAAAATACTGATACGTCACTAAAATTAAATAAAAACAACAGTTTAAATTTAATCTACCCAAATATTTCAACTATACCTTGCAATGTATGTAAACTAGGCTGTTTAAAGGTAATATTTTACTATGATACTTATTTTAACTTTAATGTAACAATTTTTTGTTGATACAAATAAACATGTCATTTGCTGAACTCTACAATATATATATATATATATATATATATATTCTATATCATCTATGATATATATATATATATATATATATATATATTGAAATGAGTAATATTTTATTCATTTCAGTGTCAGCCATGAAGTCTTCTACATGGTTCAGAGGTGAATTTAGGATTGTGAGGGTGCTAATAAATAAGCTTTCAAAAGTTTAAAAAATTATTATACAAAGTACTAGTAATATAAATATTCAAATGTATAAATTATTAATTGTCCTATTAAAAAAAAAAGTAAACCTGGTAATTTATATTAAGACTTTCTCTTGTTATAGAATATGCAGAATGTATTGCAAAACGACTGTTAAAAAATAAATATTAAATAGTAAAATTAAAAAAGATTAAACCAGTTTTGATAAGAGATTCAAAAACTAAGTGTTTTGTAAGTTTTTTCAATAATACAATGAATGTATTTTTCAAATCTCTGTAATTAAACTAAAATCCAGTCATAAATTTATCAAAAGTAAAATATTAAAGATGTAAAAAACAAAATTAACAAGCCTGTGAATAACTAAATTAGGTGTTCAAAAACAAGAAGAAAATCTTATAAAAGTGAATATGAGTTATCACTTTATTCAAGCTATAGTGGACCTTAATTATGTTGATCGTAGAACAGAGGAAAAACTGCCAACTGCTGAAATTTACCTTAATCATCTAAAATTTGAGATGCTCTTTTCAAAGAAATCTGTAATTAAAATGAAGAAACAATGCCTTCTTCTTATTTCAAAACTGGAGATTGTTAAAGAATACTATGGCCACTTAGAAATTGAATAATACTTGCCATCATGAAGAAAATAAATCAGGACTATATAACTTGCTTTGTAAGTTTAAAAAATAGTATTTTGAATTTATTTTAACCATTTTAGATTTTATTTTAATTTATATTTTATATTAACAAACTATATTTTATATTATGAATTGTTTAAAACAGGAAGTGAAAGATTAAAAAAAAACCATTGGTGCATTTTAATGTAACGAAAGTTAAAAAAAGTGTGTTTTTTAAAAAAGAAATTTGTCCCGTGTTGTATTTTCTCTCTCTCTATATATATACAGATAATGTAAACATTTTAAAAATAAATTTTCTTTAACATATATGTACATATTATCAAAATGTTTTTTTTTTTTTTTTTTAGAAACTGTCAGTTAAAAAAATAATTGAAATGCAATATTCATTTTAAATGTAAAGTGTTCATGCTGATAAAAAAAAGAAAAGTTTCCAAGTATTAAATAAAGAGAGTAATAATTATAAGTAATTTTAAGTAAATCATGATTAAAATCATTTATACATATTGTAACTCTCTCTCTTTTTTTTTTTTTTGGATTGCTGTGAATTAGATTTTCTGTAGGTGAGCTTATAATATATATGCAGTTGTTTGTTCACTGTTAAATAGTTAAATATTTCTGTATCTGTATGAAAAATTAATTCTACATTTTGTTCTTTTAAATTGGAATCAGTCTAAAAGATACCATTTGTGTAGTTAAGTTATAGTTTTGTTAAACAGGAATTTGGACTTGAAATTATTGCTTCCTAGAGTTATTATTGTAAGATAGTTAAGTGTAGTAATTATAATTATCCCATATTAGAGAAATGTGTCTTAGCTAGGAAACGTAAGATTTCAACGAATGTCTTACATTTTTAAGATTGACCATACATTAAATTATATTTGATGTATATTAAAGGTCAGAGGTTTGCTGTATGAAAAATGTACCCCAGCATAAAACTATATTATTATTATAAAGCGTAATGGGAATATTTAATGTTTAAAATTAATCAAAAAAAAAAAACCTTGGATACTTTATAAATATTGTTTTCCAATCATATATAAGAGTTTCGAGAAATGGCTTTATTAAAAAAAACAAAAAAAACTAGAAAGTTATAGTTTGATTGACAATTATATTTTGTAATGAACTATAGTTATATTATTGCTTTAAATAGCGTGTTAACATGTTTATATATGTAATATTATCTGATCTGCATAATTATACCATATCCTATTATCGGGAGTAATCTATGTTAAGATCGTGATTTAGTTATGCATTATAAATTAGGACTGTGTAATGGTCATCATCATTATATTAAAGCAAATATTGTTTAAATATATCCTCGGATTTTCAATTGTAAGGATGGCTAAAAAGTTGGAGAATGAAGAAGGTTGAATCTTGTTCATTAATGTTTGAAGATTTGTTATCTTAAAATAAACCGAGCACTGATTTTATATATATGTGGCGATGGAGATCTAGACCAATTGATAAGTGCTGATTCAGCATGAAATATTTATATTGGAAGTCATTTATCTTTTTCACATGTATGTGATTATGTGTATCTGTTGTATAAGATGGATTGGGCAGGTTGTAGGGAGCTTAAAAATCAGTTCAAGACGTTTCTAATTACATTAAATTTAGGATAAACAATATACATGTATTTAATTATTATATATATGTTCAGTCTATTTCCTGATGTTTAATGTCAGGGATCACCATAATCAATTAATATAAATTTACATTATTTAGTCATATCTTGATTGACCATTACAATATATATATATATACGTCAGTCAGGAAAAAACTACAATTACAAAGGAACAGAAACATGATAAAGTGAATTTTAAAAAAAAAATAAAAAAATAAGCCGATATGCTCACTTTGTAGATGTCAGTTCAAGAATGAATTGTGAAAATATAATCAAGTAATAAAATAAATTAAAAATTATAAAAACACAAAATGTTATGAAACTGTATATATTTAGGAAAATATAAATTAATATATAAACATTGTTAAAGTTCCAGTAAAAATAGGTGGAAAATAGATACAATTGGTTCGTTGTTAACTTTAAAAGAATAATTAAAATATTTTTTTAAAGATTTGATTTGTATACTCAAAATTAAATTGAAATAAGTGTGAATATATATTAAACTGAATATGTTATCTGCTTCAAAAGACCATTGTAAAATTAAAACTAAAATGTATATTTATAGAGATTGTAAAAAAAAGAGAAAACTGTATTTAAAAATTTTGTATTTTGTTATTTGTTTTTATTAAGAGTACTTGCCATAAAACATGTACTTGATTATAAATGGACATTGTAAAAACATTTTAGTTTAACAAGCTGACTGCATCGATTGAAAATTTTCATTCACAGATTCAAGTCACTCTAAAACTATATTATCATAATGAATTTTTGTTCTTTTTAAAAGTTTAAAAGGTACTGTAAGATTCTGCCCTATCTGGAATTATTTTACAAGTAAAAAGTCCATAATATGTAAATTTAAAGTTTTAATAAAGAGAGAAGGCAGACTTCCAATGGTGTTGATTGGTTGTTGCTCATATTGAACAATATGGAGTGCTTGTCAACAATTTTCAGCACTCCATATTCTTTGTTTTGACTTTCAAAATGAAAATGAATATTTTAGAATATTTTTTAATATTTTTTATGTATTATAAATTATTTTGATAAAATATGCTGAAAATATAATTATTTTAGAAAAACAGTTAAGATTGTAGTAAAAATTCTCTTGCATGAATGTAAATTGAAAAAAAATCAAAAACATACAGAGCATTTTCTAATAGGTTATGAATGTTCTTTTTAGGTTCACTGCTATAAAATATTTTATAATTATAAATATAAATTTATTTTTGAAAAAACCTTCATTGACTTTCACAATCTGACAAATTATTAATTTGCCTTTTTCAAATGAAACTAAAATGAATATAATATTAAAAGATGAATATATTTTTACAGCTGACTTTGTAAATGAAAAAGAAAAAGTTTAGAGATTTAACTCCTCAATCAACTGAAATTCTTGAGTGAGAAAAGGTTAAATAAGCTTCGGTTGAGATAGGTTTTTTTTGTTTTAAAAGTAAAAACTTTTTTAATTTCTTAAAATAGGATAAAGAAAAAAGAGCCCTGGTTAAATTTTTTTAATCAAGATTTAATGAGAGATAAAGAATTAGGTCTAGTTAAAACTTTTAAGATGTGGTTGGAGATAACAATTGTATATAAAAGCTCTGTGTTTTTGATATATATATATATATATATTCAATTGTTGCTAATTACAGATGGCTGATGTGATATATTTTATTTGCTATT
The DNA here is from genome assembly GCA_028023455.1 of Epiperipatus broadwayi. Lineage (NCBI taxonomy): Eukaryota > Metazoa > Onychophora > Udeonychophora > Euonychophora > Peripatidae > Epiperipatus > Epiperipatus broadwayi. Next base: position 36,989 of record JAQFVV010007807.1, read on the forward strand.
TTTTGACAGCAGATATATCATTTTATATTTGCTAATTGCAGACTGCTGATATATATTTGATGATTACAGATTGCTGTTTTCTTTTGCTAATTGCATAGTCAAGACAACTAATAGAAGATTTCTAAGTGGGGATTGCTAACTCCTAAAGAACTGTTTGAGGTAAAAAAAGAAAATGATCTTACATTGACAATGGAGAACTTACCAGCCTTAAAGAACCATATTAAAAGTATGTTGTACTATCATCCTTCCATGATAAATCCTAGAGCTGAAAATTGTGTCATCATGAACTTGTCCTAAATGCTTAAACTGATGCTGAAGATTCCCTTCATGTTTCCATGACCAAATTAATGGAGATCAAAAACTACAGTAGTATACTCCAAATAAAACTAAAACCTTACACACACAGTGGATTCAATCACATGATAAAATTGAAACATAGAAGGTAACTGAACATTTTCTATTTTAACCAGGGCTTAAATCTCTAAACTTTATATTTAAAAAAGAGTATGAACATATGATAGGTCTATGAGTAGGAATTTTGATGTTATTCGGAATTCATAAATATTTCTTTTATTAGATGTATTTTTAAAGCCGGTAAATTGTAGATAATTAAATTAATAGCTTTATCAGAGAGTGTATTGTAAATTAATATTTTATGTTTAATTTTTTTAAATTATTAACTATTGTTAAAAGCTTTGACATGTAATAGTAGTTTTTCTATTTAGATCACCTATCCCATGTTATTTGAGTTTAATAATATTTAATATTAATAAATTAAGGCAGTTTTGAATAGAGATTTGGCCTGAAAAAATTTTGATATAAAGTAAAAAATAAAAATAAATTTAGAAAATTTAGTTATATAAAAATAGAAAGAGGAAGCTGCTAATAATATGAGTGTAAAATTTAAAGAAGGGAGTACTAAAAGTACAATGGTACATTTTTAAAATTTGAATTTAGCATAGAATTTAGAAGATATAAAATGTGGGTTAAATTGTGTTTAAAATAATAATATTATAGATTAAACAGATTATAAATTATTCAATGAATAAATTACAAATATTGATTGTTAATAAAATGAATAATAATAATGTAATATATAAAAGATATTAAGTTAGAGATAAGTATTTAAAGAATAAAATAAAATAAAGAACAAAAATTTAAAAAAAAATTAGTTATATAAAAAATAAGAAGAGGAGCTGTTAATAATATAAGTGTAAAATTTAAAAAGGGAGGTACTAAAAGTATGATGGTAAAATTTTTTAAAATTTGAATTCAAAAGTTGAAGTTAAGAGATATAAAAGGTGGGTTAAATGTGTTTAAAATAATAATATTTTAAGTTAAAATAGATTATAAATTATTGAATGAATAAATTATAAACAATGATTGTTAGTAAAATAAATAATAATAATGTGAAATATAAAAGATATGAAGTTAGAGTTAAATATTTTAAGAATAAAATTAAATAAAGAATAAAAATAAAATATATATGTATAGAAAGTTTTTAATTAATAAATATAGAATTTAAAAAAAGGGTAAAAATTATATAATATTAAAAAGGTAATAAATAGATGATGTTTATAAAATGTAGATATAGAATGTAAATTATATATTTATGTATATTTATATGTTTGTATTATGTTGTAGTATTGAAGTAGATTTCAGGGGCAGTTGAAACACACACACACACACACACACACATATATATATATATATATGTTAAGTTTAAACAAATATGTAAATATTTTTACTACATATTTTCAGAGCTAAATTAGGATAAAACATATTATTATAGTCAACTATAGCTATATACTTATCAAGTTATAATTGATTTAAATATTTATAACATTATTTAGGCAATAAAATGCTTTAAATATCATTAGTACAGAATAATAAGAACTTGAAAGTGAGTTAATCAGAGAAAAGCAATATATAGCCGAATCTCCTAAAAAAATCAAACTACTTTAAAATTAAGTGTCATGAATAATTAATATATCTTGTGAACACAAGAAGCTTTGTTAGTGAACTGATATGCTAATAAAAATAACATGTTGAAAAATTAATATATCTTTGTATATAAATTAAAATAAAATCTATTGTCACATCGTCAAATATAAAAAAAAAACTATATAGCTAAAATATAAATACACGTTATATTTTACAAATACATTTCTCTTGAGCATGTTTTCTAGAAACAGTTTCATTCAATATATAAATCAGAAGAATTCACAATTTTCTCACCTATGATAAAATAACTTGGTGAATATAGTGGTCAAGGAAAAAGATGGAAGAATATGAGTGGAAAAAATATCTGTAGTGTAATTTTTACTACACCACTCTCATGCAAGGTAGGGACTGATTTTTATCCATTTTTACAATACATAAATGTTACTCATTATTGGATTATCTCTTGTTAAATGAGTGAAGAAAAATCTGGAAAAAGAAAAAAAAGATAACAAAGTGGGTATTTATAATTTTTTTTATTATAGATTTATCAAGAAAAAATATTATTGTATATTTAAAGTGAGTTGTATAAATCCAAAACTAAAGAATACATTTTATATGGAGAAGAGATTGGGGTTTAAATTCAAGTTTTAATCATCTTTCAGGTTCTGAAAGAGGTAGCATCCAACTAAACTAAAAGCTTACTTAACAAATAAAAGATAGATCTTATTTTAGAATGTCATTTACCAGCACTTTGTCAGTTCAAATCAAAATGCACATGCTGACCACTGCAAATATATATATATATATATATATATATATATATATATATATATATATATATATATATATATATATATATATATATATATATAAAATTAAGTTTGGGCTGCAGAAATGAGTTTGCTATTAACTGAAAGGAGACCTTTTGATTCCTCTTGAAGGCCTTAAAGGAACCGAGCAGGGCAAATTCCTAATGTCCACTCCATATGTTCTTGTCGTTGCAGCTGTTATTACTATGTGATTATTCATATAGTATACGAACATGGATGGGCTGCTCACCAACACGCATTAGCCAGTGTGGTGAGTTTATTGGCTTTTTACCTCTGAGTTTAAGATCAAGAAACACCATGGTCTTTCTTCTTAGTGCCTGATAAGGCAGAATGAATGTTTGTGTAAATGATAAATATTTTTCCAATACCTATATACAATTATGACAGACAAAAATAAAGCATGGCCCTTATTCCCAGGAGGCTGTAAAGTCACCAACCAAGGCAGCAGTTGGTGGCCGAAGGTGGAGGGTGCTAAGAATCCCCTGATTGTGGACCCAGGCTGCCATTTGATGACAACTTTTTATTTAGGTACTTACAACTGCAGATCTCTTTCAAGTGAAGGAAGATTGCAAGAATTAGAAGAAGAACTGTCTTATATTAAATGGGACATTATTGGACTTTGTGAAGTTAGAAGAAAAGGAGAAGAAACAATTGATTTAAAAAGTGGACATATACTCTACTATAAAGGCACAAATATTTGAAATACAAGTGGAGTAGGATTCATTGTAAATAAAAAATGAAAGAATAACATGGTGGAGACTGATGGTGTATTGGACAGAGTGGCAAGAATAGTTTTACAACTTAATAGCAGACACCAAATGCAGATTATTCAGGTTTGTGCCCCAACAAGTTCTCATAGTGATGAAGTAGTAGAAGATTTTTATATGGATGTACAAAAGGCTTTTGATCAGAGTAAACAACATTTTAAAATTGTTATGGGAGACTTTAATGCTAGAATTGGTAAACAAATAAAAGATGAAAATGTTGTAGGTAATTTTGGTTATGGTAATAGAAATGAGAGAGGACATAGACGTGTGGAGTGTGTAGAAAAAAAAAAACTTTATATTATGAATTCATTTTTTGAGAAAAATGTTAAAAGGAAATGGACATGGAAGCATCCAAATGAAGGTACAGCAGAATTGGATTATATTTTGACTAACAGAAAATACATATTTCAAGATTGTAATGTTCTTAATAAATTTAACACAGGAAGTGATCATCGATTAGTAAGGTGTAAGTTACGTGTTAATGTAAAACTAGAGAGACAAAAATTATTAAGAAAAACAATATTTACAGTTGATATTCCTAATCTTCAGAAACATTCTAATGAATTTAAATTAGAACTTACAAATAGGTTTCAAGTGTTAGGAGATTTTGAACATGATTCAGATTTGAATGAAATTAATATGAAAATAGCTGATACACTTTTAAAAACTGCAACAAACATAGCTGGTAGAAAAAAGCAGCAATTGACTAATAAAATTTCTACTGAGACTAGAGAATTTATGAAGAAAAGAAGGAATATGAAGATATACAAAAATGATGTATTAAAAAGAATTGAATATCTCAAATTTTGTAAAATGGTACGGAAAAGAGTTGAAAATGATATAAGAAAGTATAACTGTGAAATAGCAAGGAAAGCTGTAGAAGAAAATAAAAGTCTCAAAAATGTTAAACAACATTTTGGTATTGGTAAGAAATTTATATCTGCAATAAGAAAAAAAGATGGAATTATTACTAAAAAGAGAGATGACATCATGAAATTGGTAGAAGATTTTTATCAAGAATTATATAGTAATAAAGAACAAGTACCTCCTATATCTATTACATCTTCCGAATTGCCCAGAATTTTAAATGAAGAAGTGAGACATGCAATTAAGTGTATGAAGAAAGGAAAGGCTCCAGGAAATGATGGAATTATAATTGATATATTAAAAGAAGCAGGTGAAGAAATAGAAACAATTTTAGCAAAGTTATATACCAAATGTCTAAATGATAAAGATGTACCAGAAGATTGGAAGAATGCAGTAATAATATTAATATTTAAAAAGGTGATAAAGAAGATATTAGAAATTACAGACCTATCAGCCTTTTATCAGTTTTATATAAAATTTTTACCAAGATAATTACAACTCGTCTACAGAGAACTTTGGATTTCCACCAACCAAGAGAACAAGCTGGATTTAAAAGTGGTTTTAGTACAATAGATCATATCCAAGTATTGAGAGAAGTCATAGAAAGGACAAACGAATATGAGTTGTCATTATGTTTTGGATTTGTAGATTATGAAAAGACATTCCATTCCCTATACACATTTCTTCAGTGATTAAAGCATTGAATCATCAAGGTATAGATCCAGGATATTGTCATATTTTAAAGAATATTTATAAAAATGCAACAGCAACAATTAGATTACATAATGATACTGGAAAAATCAACATTGAGAAAGGTGTAAGACAAGGTGACTCCATATCTCCAAAACTCTTTACAGCAGTGCTGCAAGAAGTATTTTGTGGATTAAAATGGGAAACTAAAGGAGTGAAAGTAAATGGAGAGTATTTAAGTCATTTAGATTTCGCAGATGATGTAGTTGTTTTTGAAAATAATGCTTCAGAGCTGCAGGAAATGTTGCAGGAGTTAGCAGATGAAAGTAGAAAAGTAGGACTAAAGATAAATGTTAAAAAGACTAAAGTAATGTTTAATCGATTTGCTCAAAATATGAAAATAAAGATTGATTATGAAGAATTAGAAGAAGTTAACAGTTACAAATACCTTGGTCAGATTATTAATACAGATGGAAACATATTGGAGGAAATTAATCATAGAATTAAACTTGGTTGGAGTGCTTTTGGTAGAAATAACTTGATACTAAAAGGAAATATGCCTATGTGTTTGAAAAGGATGGTTTTTAACAAATGTGTTTTACCAGTTCTTACTTATGGATCTGAGACTTGGACACTTAATAGAAGAGCAATACAGAGACTTCAGACCACTCAAAGGAGTATGGAGAGATGTATGTTGGGAGTAACAAGAAGAGATCGAAAACGCAATGTATGGGTAAGACAACAAACAGGTGTTATTGACCTTATTGAAAAAATTAAAAGATTGAAATGGAGTTGGGCTGGACATATTGCTAGAAGAGATGATAATAGATGGACAATTGAAATTTTAAACTGGATTCCAAGAGATTGTAAAAGACCCAGAAAGAGACCACATGTGAGATGGATGGATGAAATAAGAAAATGTGCAGGGGTGTTGTGGAGAAGAGAAGCTAAAGATCAGAGAAGATGGATTAAACGTGGAGAGACCATCATCCTGCAGTGGATTGATAATGGTTGATGATGATGATGAATTAAGTTTGATGTCTGTACTCTTTACAAAACATATGTAATATTCAAATGTATATATATATATTAAGGACAGTAAAATTATATAGTTAACAAAGACTACAAGATATATAGTCGAAAGTACTTCTAATAATATAAGTTTAAATTTGTGTGAATTCTACTGTATTTAATATATATATATATATATATATATATATATATATATATATATATATATATATATTGAAACAGTATGATTTCATCATCAGATGTTTCACGTATTCTAGAAATCAGTAGCCTTCATTTCCCTAGTTTAAACCCTAAAGGTACATATATATATAACTGTATATTGGGAATTTAACATGTATAAAAACATATGTTTACATGTATATGTGTGTAATTGTATATGCACACGGCTGCTATAATTGTATATATTTTGTAATAATGCTATTTGCTAAAAATGGTATATTCACATCTGAATGATATTGTCATTATATAACGTACACACCTTATAATTTTATAAATATTCATCTTATGATTTTAAATAATGGAATTGGGTTCAAGCTGGGAAAATTATATTAGATAAGAACAGAATTCTCTAAGGTATTTCAAACTGGATTTAAAGTACCCAATTACTTAATCATGTAGAGCAACTAAAAACAAAGGTAGATGTCTCACGTCTAGGATAAAACGCTAGCAGCTTAAATCTCTTTCAGTAAAAAAAAAGAAGAAGCAATCCAATGTTTAAAAAAAGAACTTTACCAATCTCATGAGACACCGCCAGTACAAATCCAGATTTTAGGATTCTTGATAAAATAAAAGTTGGACAATTAAACCTGCACTGAAATCCAGATTAAAACTGGAATCTAAAAAAACTAAAAGGAACAATGAATAAACCTGAAATCAATCAACCAATTCATTTGAAGCTGATGCAATTAAGACTTTTTAGGTTTTAATGTCTAAAAATAAAGATTGTGAATGAACTGTAAGAGGGGGGGGGGTTAAAAAAGTATAAAAAAGGCAGTTGAAAGAAAATTGTCATCTATTTTTGCTTTACTCATGTTTCAACTTATATCCAGGCAGCAGGCCCAGTTTCTACCGTGCAAATAATTGGCTAGAAAAGCAAAGGCCATCTTCCCGATGGTCAAAAACCATTTATGGAGCCCGGAGATCCAAACCACAGCCCTACTTAAAGAATAGCCCAATGATGAACCAGTTCAGATCAATCAGTCCATGAGTGTATTTCATACTTTCAAGCAGCAAGCCTCCAGATAAATAACCAATAACCACTTCTCAATCAAACTAAATCTAAAAGCTATAGCCATCTATAAATCTTTCCTAAAGCTAGCTATATAATAAGTAATGTGCACAAACTCTTCCATTCAAATCTTATAAATTAATCACACTATGTTTAAAAGGTGTATTCACTCTTAAAGTAATTAACTGTATTAGATAAACATATCTCAACCTGTATAATTTTAAAATACTTTAAAAATTAAATGTAAATCTTGCCTGATCTCAAATTCTTAAATCTCTTTTTTAAATTCAACTTATAAAAGCTTATTTGCCTTATTATTTTCTCTATTTGCATCTATACTTTTGCATCTATATATATTTTGTTAAAATGCATTTATTGATTTATGCTTTGCCTTCGGAGCAGAGACTATTAATTATTATAACTTAAAGAGACGTTTTGTTCTCAAGTAAAGTAATTATGCCGTTTGGCATTTCTATAGTCTCTGGTCCGAAACCTACTTTGATGTATTATTTAAACTGCTATGCATAGCTTAAATTCACATATGTTGCTTATTAAAAGGTTTGTTTGGTTAAATAAAAGAGAGTGATAATTTAAGGCATATTCAGTAGTTAGCCAAGTTTACGCCCCAGATATGCTTTAGACCCCCTTAATGTAATTGCATATAATATGTAGTTAATTAATAAACTAGACCAATTTTAATAAAGTCCTCTTTAGCACTATTTCAGTGTTTATTTAACTAACTGGCATAGGGTAGTTTGCAGAAGAAACTATAGATTTCGCGCTTTACTAGTTGTTATAATTAAGATTCCAAAAGCGTTGTGAATGAGTTTTCACGAAGCACTGAGGTGCATTCCGCCTTGCTATCATATAATTATTAAGATAAGATTAGGTTTTAAGGGCTATCTTATCATCCTTAGTTCGGACAGCCTTCTCTTGAATGGGATAATGATTTTAAGGGTCATTCCCATTTCCTCCTTTAAAAACTGGAACACCGGAATCCAGCATCTTATATCGTGGCTGTTCGAGCATCCGAACTAAAAGTTCATGTATAGCAGGCGAGCGGTATCTGAGAACCGAGTAAACGTTACTGAATCTCATGAGTAAAAGCACATTCAAGCCGCATCTGATGTAATTTGCATAGCGCCGTAGCCTCAGAAGTTATGCTACAAAACGCCAGTTCATCTGCTGTATATTATTTGTTCAGCATTGATCTGAACCTAAGATCTAATTTATCTAAGAATATCTACATAAAGAGCACATTGACTGCTCCTCACGTATTGATAAATTTAAGTACACGTTGTATAAATTTGCCACTCTCTTAGAGTTTAACCCTTAACATACTGAGTAGGAATGGCAAAACATGGTTTAGACATCAGTATAGATGTAAAATAATTATTAGCGTATAAATAATATAATAGAATAATGATCGTTAAGTACAATTGATTACAGAACATGTAGTTCGTATTTTCACCATCCCACCTGCAAGTGGAATATTCAGTATATTTAATTGTTATTGTTTGTGTTTTGCCAATATTAAATAATTTTAAAATCTATTAACGTCTGCAGTATTATTCACTTTGTTTATAGTAAATCACCATCCATAATGATTTTATATGCATTAGATAATCAGCCATAGGTTGTGTGAGTGTGTTTGGTTAAGCTATAAAACATTTAGTTAAATATCCCCGAGTCTCTCGTTTTACCCTTTGCTATTGCCGGCACGAAAATTGAGAGATTACGAGTGTAACCTCATATATGTCATTCATAAGATAGTAAGTCAGGGAGTATTGGTGAAGGAGCTGAGGTGCGGTCAGATTTGGTCTCAAACCCTCATCTAGATCAGCCTTGGTATAATTTACCAATACTCTGGATTTTGTTGCGTGGATGTTCAAATATGGCTGTTACATAGTATTTTTTTTTTCCGGGAATGTCGCACCAACTGGGGCCTTCGAATATAAACCTACATACCTGAGAGGGGATGTTAACATAGATGTGTTTTCTTATCATTCATTATATATGTGTGGATTTTTTTTCCGAATATGAACGCCAAACGTGGAGGTTCGTTAATTTTCTCCACGCCCTGAACTAAATGCATGTTGAGGGAAGGGGGAGAAGGGAAAAGATAGATATATAAATTTTTTCACAGATGTAGATGCACAAATCATAGATTTGTGTTGAAAGTTCAATTTTATATTTTGTTGAATTGATTTATATGTATGATATATGTAAAATTTATATATATGTATAATATGCGTATTGGTAGTGAAAGTTTATTTGGTCTCAGAGAAGCGTTTGATTAGTAATTTTTTTCATATTTTTGATTGATTGTTATTTAAAGGCAGTGGCAATTAATTCCACTTTTTATCAATTTTATATATATATGCGAGTGAAAAAGTAAAATGTCGTTTAGAGTATAGAATTCGTAAAAAGATTTCTAAATGCCAATGCAAATGTTAAAATCAGTAGTACTGCTGCAAGTAATTTCGCCTTTTGTCAAGTATATATCTGCGTGTGAAAGAAAGTTTTGTTTTAGATCATATGAGTTGTAATATTTCTAAACATAAATGCTAAAATCGGCAGGTAGCATGAAAGATTTTTTTAAAAAGATTATTTTATATGTGCGTATGGATAATAAACTTTTTTCTCAATTGTAATTAAAAGCAATAACTAAATAGGAAAGAGAAATTTTTACATTATTTTATATATGTAGTGATAATGGATTTTTCCAATTGTAATTAAAAGATGTAAATAAATAAGAAAGCAGTCTTTTTTTTTGTTGAAATAATTTATATATATATGCGTGTCGAGAATAGTTTTAATAGTTAAATAGGAAGAATTTTTTTTTTGAAATATTTTATACATATATACGCGTGTTGATGGTAAATGTTTTTGTTTGTCACAAAAGGACATTCAATTGTGATTAAAGACAGTGACTAAGATTGATTTCGAATTTTATACGCAAGTAAAACGTTTTTGAAATATTTTATATATATGTATGCATGTCAATAGTAAATTTTTTTTTGCCACAAAAGAGCGGTCAATTGTGATCGAAAGTAGTGACTAAAATTGTTCTAATTTTGTCCACAGTTATGTATATATGTATGGGTGAAAAATGTAAATTTCTAGTCTATGTTATGTGTTGTATAACACACTTTCTCAAATCAAATCCGCTAAAGTTGGAATGTAAACACACTGTGGCTGATAAAAATTATTTTTAAAATGAGAAATAAACAAAAAAATTTAAATTTGGTTATATAAACAGCATTGCATATTGTGAGGTCCAATACCGTTTATATATAGATACGGGTATCTCATCTACTGGCAACTGGCACCCGGGGCTCTTAAATAGCTGAGAGTTCCTCATATAAATTTGTTGTCAGGATGAAAAAATTGAAAGGACTCACTGTCGGGAAGTTTGATTGGTGATTCAATTGTGCTAGATAGAGTGAATAAACAAACGATCAGGCAAGATTGTTCTATATATATGTGTGTACTTAAAAGGGGAATTAAGTTCAAAAAAAAAGCGATCATAGTTAAAAAGAAATAGTAATGGCAGCTCTGCAGTGTTGGAAAGAAAACACAGTGGAAGACGAGCATGGGTAAGAACAATTTTATTATTATTAGTTAAATTTTTTTTTTGGTTGTTGTTGTAATCTCATATGCTAGATAAATTAAAGGCTTGGTTCAGTTCTAAGTAGTTACTAGTGGTAGGGCAGAATCCATGGACGATCTTTTCATTGGGGAGGATGGCAATGCGCTGTTGAGAATAAATTGAAGTACATTTAGCAAAAATCAGAATGGATAACAGTACAGAAGAGAGAGTAATGGTAGAGAAGAGTGAGGCAAGAGAGGAAAGGCTCAAAGAGGGGGTGGAGAGTAAAGGAAAGAGGTTGAGATCAGGAAGAGAAATAGTGGAAATAAATAGTGCAGAAGAGGAGATAGTAGGGGAAAGTAGGGAGGCAGAAAACAGGGAACAATCTAATGGGGAACCAGAGCCGGTTTTGGAGGAGACAACACAGAAAGAAAAGAGAATGATAGCTGCTCTATTTAGCAGGATAGAACAAAGAGACAGGGAAAGAGACAAGGAAAGAGAAAGAAGAGACAGGGAAAGAGACAAGGAGAGAGAAAAAAGGGAGAAAGAGAGAGATGATAGGTTATGTGCCCTATGGAGGGAGATAGAAGAAAGGGACCAAAAGATTAGGAAGGAAAAAGAAGCCAGGGACAAGGTAGCCAAGCAGGAACAGGAGAGACTATCAAAAGCTAGAGAAGAGAGTAGAGTTACTGAGAAAGACAAAGAAGCTGTAATATGGTATCCAGAGGAGGTTGAACTAAGAGAAACTAAGGGTAAAATGGTGGAAGAAGTTGTAGAGATAGGTAGAGAAACTGAGAACAAGGAGAGTAACCATGAGGATGTAGATACAGAGGAAGTAGAAAAGACAGAATCTCCTTTTGAAATAAGATTGAAAGAGCAAAGAAGTGAGTCAGGGGTTGTAGAAGAAATGTTGCAAGTTAGTATGCAAAAAGAGATGTGGGGGATGAGTGAAAAAAGAGTTTAGTGAAGGAACATGTTAAAACAGAAAGGAAGCCAGAGGATACCATTGAGATAAAGCAAGTTGAAGGAACTTTAGAAGTTTCAACCAAAGATATTTCAGGGGAATCACAGGTTGAAAATCCTGTTACTAATGAAGCAAAAATCGAGATTATTAAAGAGGAAGAAATTGAAATTAGGAAGAGTGATATGGAAATTGCCAATCCACCTTCAGGAAAGCTGCTAATTGTGGAATATATCTCTAAAACTGCAAAAGGAAAGGTAGTACATAATATTAAACACCATAAAAGAACGTAAAATGGACGTGAAGGTAGTACAAGACTCCAAAATAGTTGTAGGGATTGAGGGGTTTAACTTAACTTTGATAAAAAAACTGAGGAAGAGTTAAGACTTGAAGAAGAAACTGTAGAAGAGTTTAAAAGGGATACAAAGACTGCTGAGGAGTTGCAAGCTGATTTAATAAAATCTAAAATTGATGTAAATTTTATAACAGAGTCCAACATCAGTGGTGAGATCATGGAAAAGTATAAAATTAATGCTGTGAATATTGGTAATTGTAATATCAATAGGGAGATATCAGAAGATTCAAAAATCTATTCAGAGACTGAAATTGATATTGAAAACATGGAAGGGATGAAACCTGATGAAATCATGCATGGATCTTTTGAACAACAAAAGATAATTCAGAACATTGAGGACTCTATAGATATGGAAGGAAATGATGAAGAATACAAAGTAAATCTTTCATCCTCATCGAATCATGTTATTTTTATTGAAGAAATTAAGCCAACATCTTACCCAGAAGTACCAAAACTAAAGGCAATTGAGGTTACCGAAACTTACATAGATAGGAATGTTTTAGAAGACAGACCTTTTTCAGAAATTTCCAAAATGAATAAGTTTGATCAAGGGGCAGAAGATAGTGGAGCTAAGTCTGAGATCAAGGCCTGGGGGGATGAAGTGATTTTTGATGGTGAGAGCAGCCCATATACTGCCAGAACCCAAATGGGAAAGACAGGGTGGAAAAGGAAGAGGAGAAAAGAAAATATTTACGTCGTTAGTAGGAGAAAATTATATGGTTCGAATATGAGAAATTGGATAAGGTTTCGAGGAACAAGGTTTCGACAGATTAATGATAATGTTCCAAAGAATAAGGTTGCAAAGCTGACAAGGTTTCTAATGTTTAGAGCCAAAGGTGAAATAGACCGTAAACCAAACCCTCCAGATGCATCAGGAATAGTTATTATCCAAGGATCTAGTTCACATTTTACCAGTAAAAATATATATAGGTAAGGTGATAAGCCTATTGGTAGAGGTAGTTTTTTTTTTATATATTGTTTTTTTTTTATTATTATTATTTCACAAATATAAATAATCATAGATGTGGTAGCATATTCAGTAGATATAGAGAAAGGATTATATATATATATATATATATATAATCCTTTCTCTATATCTACTGAATATTTATATATATATATATATATATATATATATATAGGTAAGAGTAAGGTATAGGTATATTTTATCCCTATGAACAATGAGGTATTAGATGTAGTGAGAAATGGATTAGATTTTAGATTGAAAGGATTCATTTGTTTGTCATGTGTTTTTTTTTTTTTGCGTTTGATTTTTTTTTGTACTGAGTAGACTAAAGTTAGGATGGGAGGTGCTGATACAATGTGAGAAATAAATTTCATAAATCTTATACACAGAAAATGACTGATGATTGCTCATTTAAATAATAAGTAAATTCATTTTTTTTATTATTTTTTTTTGTTTCTGGACTTCACTGATATGAAACAGTATGATTTCATCATCATACATTTCACCTATTCTAGAAATCAGTAGCCTTCATTTCCCTAGTTCAAACCCTAAAGGTACACATATATATATATATATAACTGTATATTGGGAATTTAACATGTATAAAAACATATGTTTACATGTATATATGTGTAATTGTATATGCACACGTCTGCTATAATTGTATATATTTTGTAATAATTCTATTTGCTAAAAATGGTATATTCACATCTGAATGATATTGTCATTATATAACGTACACACCTTATAATTTTATAAATATTCATCTTATGATTTTAAATAATGGAATTGGGTTCAAGCTGGGAAAATTATATTAGATAAGAACAGAATTCTCTAAAGTATTTCAAACTGGCTTTAAAGTACCCAATTACTTAATCATGTAGAGCAACTAAAAACAAAGGTAGATGTCTCACGTCTAGGATAAAACGCTAGCAGCTTAAATCTCTTTCAGTAAAAGAAAAGGAGAAGCAATCCAATGTTTAAAAAAAGAACTTTACTAATCTCATGAGACACCGCCGGTACAAATCCAGATTTTAGGATTCTTGATAAAATAAAAGTTGGACAATTAAACCTGCACTGAAATCCAGATTGGAACTGGAATCTAAGAAAACTTAAAGGAACAATGAATAAACCTGAAATCAATCAACCGATTCGTTTGAAGCTGATGCAATTAAGACTTCTTAGGTTTTAATGTCTAAAAATAAAGATTGTGAATGAACTGTAAGAGGGGGGGGGTTAAAAAAGTATAAAAAAGGCAGTTGAAAGAAAATTGTCATCCGTTTTTGCTTTACTCGTGTTTCAACTTATATCGAGGCAGCAGGCCCAGTTTCTACCATGCAAATAATTGGCTAGAAAAGCAAAGGCCATCTTCCCGATGGTCAAGAACCATTTATTGGAGCCCAGAGATCCAAACCACAGCCCTACTTAAAGAATAGCCCAACAATGAACCAGCTCAGATCAATCAGTCCATGCGTGTATTTCATACTTTCAAGCTGCAAGCCTCCAGATAAATAACTAGTAACCACTTCTCAATCAAACTAAATCTAAAAGCTATAGCCATCTATAAATCTTTCCTAAAGCTAGCTATATAATAAGTAATGTGCACAAACTCTTCCATTCAAATCTTATAAATTAATCACACTATGTTTAAAAGGTGTATTCTCTCTTAAAGTAATTAACTGTATTAGATAAACGTATCTCAACCTGTATAATTTTAAAATACTTTAAAAGTTAAATGTAAATCTTGTCTGATCTCAAATTCTTAAATCTCTTTTTTAAATTCAACTTATAAATGCTTATTTGCCTTATTATTTTCTCTATTTGCGTCTATACTTTTGCATCTATATATATATTTTGTTAAAATACATTTATTGATTTATGCTTTGCCTTCGGAGCAGAGACTATTAATTATTATAACTTAAAGAGACGTTTTGTTCTCAAGTAAAGTAATTATGCCATTTGGCATTTCTATAGTCTCTGGTCCGAAACCTACTTTGATGTATTATTTGAACTGCTATGCATAGCTTAAATTCACATATGTTGCTTATTAAAAGGTTTGTTTGGTTAAATAAAAGAGTGTGATAATTTAAGGCATATTGACCCCCTTAATGTAATTGCATATAATATGTAGTTAATTAATAAACTAGACCAATTTTAATAAAGTCCTCTTTAGCACTATTTCAGTGTTTATTTAACTAACTGGCATAGGGTAGTTTGCAGAAGAAACTATAGATTGCGCGCTTTACTAGTTGTTATAATTAAGATTCCAAAAGCGTTGTGAATGAGTTTTCACGAAGCACTGAGGTGCATTCCGCCTTGCTATCATATAATTATTAAGATAAGATTAGGTTTTAAGGGCTATCTTATCATCCTTAGTTCGGACAGCCTTCTCTTGAATGGGATAATGATTTTAAGGGTCATTCCCATTTCCTCCTTTAAAAACTGGAACACCGGAATCCAGCATCTTATATTGTGGCTGTTCGAGCATCCGAACTAAAAGTTCATGTATAGCAGGCGAGCGGTATCTGAGAACCGAGTAAACGTTACTGAATCTCATGAGTAAAAGCACATTCAAGCTGCATCTGATGTAATTTGCATAGCGCCGTAGCCTCAGAAGTTTTGCTACAAAATGCCAGTTCATCTTCTGTATATTAATTGTTCAGCATTGATCTGAACCTAAGATCTAGTTTATCTAAGAATATCTACATAAAGAGCACATTGACTGCTCCTCACGTATTGATAAATTTAAGTACACGTTGTATAAATTTGCCACTCTCTTAGAGTTTAACCCTTAACATACTGAGTAGGAATGGCAAAACATGGTTTAGACATCAGTATAGACGTAAAATAATTATTAGCATATAAATAATATAATAGAATAATGATCGTTAAGTACAATTGATTACAGAATGTGTAGTTCGTATTTTCCCCATCCCACCTGCAAGTGGAATATTCAGTATATTTAATTGTTATTGTTTGTGTTTTGCCAATATTAAATAATTTTAAAATCTATTAACGTCTGCAGTATTATTCACTTTGTTTATAGTAAATCACCATCCATAATGATTTTATATGCATTAGATAATCAGTCATAGGTTGTGTGAGTGTGTTTGATTAAGCTATAAAACATTTAGTTAAATATCCCTGAGCCTCTCGTTTTACCCTTTGCTATTGCCGGCACGGAAATTGAGAGATTACGATTGTAACCTCATATATGTCATTTATAAGGTAGTAAATCAGGGAGTATTGGTGAAGGAGCTGAGGTGCGGTCAGATTTGGTCTCAAACCCTCATCTAGATCAGCCTTGGTATAATTTACCAAAACTCTGGATTTTGTTGCGTGGATGTTCAAATATGACTGTTACAATATATATATATATATATATATATATATATATATATATATATATATACGGATTTGAATATTACAACCACACACACAATATACATATAACACTTCCTAACACCCAAAACATAATAGAATATCAAGAACCTGTTTTCATGGTAACCTCAATTGACCATAGAATTATTTTTTTTATGCTATTAATACCACTGTGCTGTCTTTCTTTATCAAAATTCCTGATAATGCAGAATATTTGTTTATATCTTATATATTAAAAAGTCAAACTATCTAGCAAGAGTCATATTTAAATTCATGCTAGATTTAAACAAGATTTATTTTAATACAGCTGACAAATAATCAACATAATGTAAGAGTCACAACTCCCTATTTTAAAAACCTTGTGGTTCATTAATAGTCAAATATGTAATTATTAATAGATGCAATAATAAGTGTAAGACAAAGGGAATAATTATTTTTCTGTGTACTGCCACCACGTAGTTTGTTCTTCCAATTCTGATATTACAAGGAGAAGCTTTCTGACAAGATATTTTTATAAGAGTCAGATTTAATTTCAAACTAAATACAAAAAAGCTTCATTTAAGACATCCAGCAATAAAGCTTATATTATCCATTATAAGTCATTCAATTTGCGATAACATTGTTTTTATTCTATTGATTCACATTATAATTTTAATTAAAAATTGCTTTAATGTGTGCATATGTTGATTTGTGTAAACATTTGAACTAATGAGTTGGTATTTTGACACTACAACCTCATGATCAGTAATTCTTTTTCAGCATGTATGATTTTTGAATTTAGTTAATAGACAATTATTACTCCTTTAGTTTCTTGTCTTTAGAAATACATTCAATTTATTTGAAAGTTAAATACATTAGCAATTTCAACGCTTTCTTGATATATTAAAGAACAATGAGTTCCTAACAAATATACCAACTTTTTAAGACTTGATAGTGCTTACAAATATATATATATATATTGGAATTAATTTTCATTACTGGACTATATGAAATTAAAAATATAGAATCAATATAACATGGGTTTCTGTTATTTTTCAAAACCTGCCACATAGTGCAAGCATATATGTATAAACCAATAACCTTCAATCTTAATCAATGAACTAATCGCTATCAATAAACATTTCAGTGTCTAGATTGCTTAGGCTGTGCAAACTATATATGCAAAACCATTAAACAATACAATTGTAGATTAAATTCAAAATTTTACCAAAATCCTTACACAACCATGGTTTCATCTACTAGAAATAGACTTTCTCAAGTGAAATCAATCTAAAGAAAATAACACATATATACACACAAACAAACATTCTCATAATTCATTTCAAACTCCACCTTCCCTTAATATCAAAAGAAGTCTTCATAAGATTGATAGCCTCAGAATGAAGAAGATTTATCAAGAAAGTCTCCTTTATTCTTCTTTTTAACTCATTCTTTTCATAAAAAATAACCGAAGCATTGTTAAACAATGTTCTATGACCTGTATTCAATTCATGAATATATAAAGCTGAGTTAAGATACCTATATTTAACTCTACTTATATGAACCTTAATCTTTTCATTAAGGCTAAACTTACTCTGGCTTACATAAAACTTACCACAACTACATGGAATCTTATAAACAATACCAGGAATGGACCTACTATCAATAGACTGTTTTGAACCATTAAGTAATGAATTCAAATCAGGATCTTTCTTCCATGCAACCTTACTTACACCTAAAAATGACTATTTTTATAAACCAAATTATATATTGAAGCCTTACATGGTAATGACATATAATCATTATCTTACCAACAAAATTCTTATCATCAAAATCATGACTATAAACATTATTTTTAAATACAACTTTTTTAATAAAATCATGACTATAACCCAATTCTACATATTCAGAAGCAAATTGACTTCTTTGAATATCAGCATCATTATTAAAATTATTAAGCCTTCTATTCCTACAACAAAAATTCAACAAAGACATTTTTTATGATGTTGTTTTGTTAAAAGAAGATAAAGGTGGCCATTTTGTATTATTAAATAGTATTGATTTTAAAAGTAAAGTTTCTTTAGAATTGAATAATGGAAAATATGCTATTTTAGATTCTGATTCTAGTAAAAAAAATTAAATGCACATTAATTAAGATTATGAAAGTTATGGAAAATAAAAAGATTTTTGATAGAGCTATTTAAATTGTTACCCTAGTGATTATGTGGCTCCAAAGGTTTTCTTTAATTTGAAGTCTCATAAAGATAATTTTCCTTTAAGATGTATTTTTGATTTTACAGGAGGAATTGTTGTTAAAATCTCAAAATTTATTATAAAATATTTTAAGGATTATATAAAATTAGGTCAATTTTGTGTTTCTTCTTCTTTTGAAGCTTTTAAGAAAATAAATGGTTTTGTTTTGGATGATGATTATGTTTTTGGTAGTTTAGACATTGAAAATATGTACTAATCAGTTAATAGATTAAAAGTATTGATGTTTTTCTTTCAATTTAAAAAAATGGAATGCTTTTCTGCAGATAAGATTAAA
Source organism: Epiperipatus broadwayi (assembly GCA_028023455.1). NCBI lineage: Eukaryota > Metazoa > Onychophora > Udeonychophora > Euonychophora > Peripatidae > Epiperipatus > Epiperipatus broadwayi. The sequence goes on from JAQFVV010007807.1 coordinate 56,130, forward strand.
GTTTTTCATGATTTGCTTTTGCTGTTAGAGGATTCAATGTATTTTATGTCTAATGATGTGTTTTATCAGACCAGAGAAGGTTGGGTTATTGGTTATGTTATTTCTCCATTGATGTGTGCTATCTATATTGATTATTTGGTGTGTAGTGTTGTTAATCTGCTTTCATGTTCTGTAAAATTATTTGTTAGATATGTTGATGATTGTTTGTTTGTTATTCAGAAAGAGAAATTAGAAGAGTTTTTATGTGGATTGAATGCTTTTGATTCTAGTATTAAGATTTACAATTGAGGGGGGTAGTTTTGATTTTGTAAAATTAAAGTTTTTAGATTTAAATGTTGAGAAGGTTAATGGTGCTTTGTTTTGTAGTCATTTTATAAAACCTATGAATTTGAGAAATATGATTAGGCCTGACAGTTATCAGCCTTTTATACATAAAAAATGTCTTTGTTGAATTTTTGTTGTAGGAATAGAAGGCTTAATAATTTTAATAATAATGCTGATATTCAAAGAAGTCAATTTGCTTCTGAATAAGTAGAATTGGGTTATAGTCATGATTTTATTAAGAAAGTTGTATTTAATAATAATGTTTATAGTCATGATTTTGATGGCAAGAATTTTGTTGGTAAGGATAATGATTATATGTCATTACTATTTAAGGCTTCAATATATAATTTGGTTTATAAGAATAGTCATCTGTTAGGTGGAAAGAAGGTTGCACAGAAGAAAGGTCCCGATTTGAATTCATTACTTAATGGTTCAAAACAGTCTATTGATAGTAGGTCTATTCCAGGTATTGTTTATAAGATTCCATGTAGTTGTGGTAAGTTTTATGTAGGCCAGAGTAAGTTTAGGCTTAATGAAAGGATTAAGATTCATGTAAGTAGAGTTAAACATTGGTATCATAACTCAGCTTTATATATTCATGTATTGAATACCAGTCATAAAATATTGTTTAACAATGCTTCAGTTATTTTTTTATGAAAAGAATGAGGTAAAAAGAAGAATAAAGGACACTTCGATGATAAATCTTCTTGATTCTGAGGCTATCAATCTTATGAAGACTTCTTTTGATATTAAGGGAAGGTGGAGTTTAAAATGAATTATGTGAAAGTTTGTTTGTGTGTATATATGCATTATTTTCTTTAGATTGATTTCACTTGAGAAGGTCTATTTGTAGTAGATGAAACCATGGTTGTGTAAGGATTTTGGTAAAATTTTGAATTTAATCTAATATTGTATTGTTTAATGGTTTTGCATTTTTATTTTTGCTAGTATAGTGTTAGGCAGGTTTGATTATATATATATTCTTATAATTGAATATTTATCAATACAGTAATTAGATATATGTAATGTATAACTTAAAAAAATTTATCCACTTAGGAAAACGCTCTTAAGAACAGTCTAAGAGGATAGTTGAAAGCGCTCTTAAAAATGAATACAAATTGTAAAGTTATACTTTATATATATATATATATATATATATATATATATATATATATATATATATATATATATATAT
>JAQFVV010007808.1:0-57597 GCA_028023455.1 Epiperipatus broadwayi
TAAACATTTGTTAATTCACATATTCTGAAAGCTCAACTACTTCATATCCAATTTCATTTTTTACCTCACACTCAATCTCATTACTATTTGAGATCTAATTGTTTTTTTTTTTTTTTCAAAAACTAACCTTGACAATGACAGACACTATTTTATAAAAACATTGGGAAGTAATCAAAACTAGCACATGGCTTAACCTAAAAACTATTTTATTTACTTCATATATATTCTAATCTGTAATTATGCATCTTCACTTCCGGATAATAGTATATGATATAAATAAGGGTCCTATCTCAGTTAATGATTAATAACTAAAAATATTCAGCACTAAAATTAAAAATGTTTACTAGCTCAAATTTACAATATGAATAAGGTTCAATTTATAAAAATGAATTAAATAAATATTTAATATTTTCATGAGACTTGAAGTGAAAATACAGGTGACAAGATAGATTACATTGAGCCAATATCCTACAGGATACTACCTCAATGGCATAAGAACACTATCCTCCCCTTTTTATTACTATTTCAAATAACAAAACTCATAGTATTCTTACGACTTTAATAACTTCTACTCACTAAGATTAAACTAATAATTAAATCTTAATCTTCTATTTAATAATAATCTAGCTCAATAAAGTAATCTCAGGTTCATAAAGTTTATTCTAAGTTAATTTAAAAATACGGTAGTAAAATATGAGAAGGAATTTTATGTCATAATCTACTACACTTAAACTAATAATAATAAATAACAATAATAATATTCTTCATTGTTTAACTAATTCTGTGTATCTTTTCATTTTTACTATAATTTTATTACCATAATAAAATACTGAAATAATATAATATGATCTTATATCTTCGTGTAATAATATAATAAATACGTGGCAGCATTTCAACAATCTGACAAACAAAATGTGTGTGGCAACTGATAGCATATAATTTAATATAATATTGTGATAACTGATTTATGACCAATAAATAATGTAAGATTATGATTATTTAATTATAATGAATACCAATAAAATATTTAAATTCTTAAATAATTCTCTGTTTATCTTTTTGTGCAAAATTATATATTTGTTTCAGTTATTATGCATATATCATGTTTTCATGCAGCGATGTGGAGAAACAAACAACTCTGACACAAATTTTTTTTTTAAATAACTAAAAATTAACAAAGTTTATTACTAACAATAAATAACTAAACAATTTATTTACATTATTTACAGTGGATATCCTTAACCTTTTTTACTTTACAGTTTGATTTACGAGTTATAAAAAAAATAATTTATATTTCAATCATGTCTTTATTTAGATTTAGGACAAAATTTAAAAAAATGTTATTATTTGGTTTCTCATCATGGTAAACTTATTACAAGTATATTTATCTACTTTATTAGCAACAGCATTTTATCCTTAATATTATTAAACTATCTTATTTTAAAAAAAAATCATATTTAGAACAAACATTCTATAGAAAACAAAATTTTATAATGAGTATGGATTTCTCAAAATATTAAAAAAAATTTCATCTTGCAAAGTCAAAGATGTTACACAAACTATTATCCAAAATTCAGTACTAGATTTTAGTATTTATCACATAATGTTTACTAATTATAATATATTCTTCTTTAAGCCTTACTTTAGTATGATATGAGTTTAATCATTAATAGATTTCTGTTAATCAATAAACAAAAATATACTATGCATATTGTTTACATAATCTACTTTGTACTATTGTATTTTAAAAAAATATGCAATACTTATATTTCTCTTAAAAAAAAATAATACCAAAGCATTTAAAATTATTATCACTTTAAAAAAAATATCTTTGTTTAGATACCTTATTTTAAAAATTTTATATCTCATTTCCGAAATAAAATTCAAAATATATTTTATGATTCTTTTATTTCCCTAGGACACTTTGGATCTTCAATTTTAAGTTATAACATTCTGCTCCTTATAAGCAAATAAACTAATCTTATCCAAAAACGATAGCATAAACTAAGTTCTAAATTATTTATCTTTTTTTTTTTAAAATATCTTACTAAATGATGCATTTACATGAAATAAAGATAGCAAAAACAGATGTATAGGATTAAGGAAGAAAGCTAGAGTATTATTCTTAACACATTTCAAAATCATGGTACAGTGTGACGAGGTAGGACATTTATCTGCCTAATATCCTCTAGTACAGGGACAATGTTAAAGCTATTTCTTCAGCTTTATTAGAACATCAAATATTTAAAGTAATACAAGCACTGTCCAAATAAAATGTGTATCAGTCATAGGGCTATGTTAACTGTGCTGATATTCACATAAAGACTAAATATTATTTCCATTCCTTATCATATCCTATTTTAAATATACATCATCTTGGTTTCCTGCTAACTATAGTACTTCCAAGCCACTATCTCAACATTATTTCTCAAGATTTTTCTACATTTTACATTGATAAATAGCTATCTGCATTTACAAAACAATAAATAAAATTCATTAATAGTTAAACAATCGTACTATCCCATAAGAAAAGTTGCTTACTTCATTGCTCTGTATGTTTAATCATATACAATCTACTTAGACAATATTTGAATATCCCATATCATAAAAATTTTAAAAGAATCACATAATTATTTGTTATGTTGGATTATATTACTAATAAAAAAAAAAATTGTCGTATGCATATTTTTAAATCAATCCTACCTCATAATGTTTTTTAAAATGTTGTATAAAATGCGATACATATAAGTAAAAAACTTTTACACTTCATTCTTCCAATTTATGGATGATCTAAAGAAAACAAAAAAATATATACATTATAAAATTATCAATAGTTATTATTATTACCAATAACCTTTATTTAATCATCGTGTTCAGTAGGCTTCCTTTGTCCACTTGAGCATTGCAGATATAAAAATTCACACCCATACATTTATATTAAAATATTTTTAGCTAAATTATTAGATTGTTATATTATAAAATTTTAATATTAACAAATTAATGTTTTATGTTTTTCCTAATCTTATATAAAATTTTAGATTTAAATTAGGTTAACAAAATAAAAAGAATCAAAACTATAGTTACATATTTTCTTGACGATAGTTCCTGATAAATCCAAAATGCTTATTATTTTCTCTAGAGTTTTTTTTTAAAAATTTTCTCCAAGTGCGTTAAAGTTTAAAAGAAAAATAATTATTAATCCATATAATAAAATTTAGAAAATAATCCTTGGTTTTAATTTTTTAAGACAATAATATTAATTAATCCCATGAAGCTTCTTAATCTTCTCTACAAATATTCTCTGTGTATCCGATGCATCAATCCATTTAATTTAACTTTTAAAAATATTCAATAAACTTTTAAGTACTATTTGTATTTCCATGGATCTATTTTTTTTATTCATCTATGTGTTTTCACTTTTTATCTATGCTTCCTTCTTGATACATTTAAACTTTCGTTTAGTATTTTTTTATATATCATTTTAAAATAAAAACTTCAAATACTTTTGAACAAATCTTTTCCAAGTACATTTTAAATAATTTGAAGACCGGATATTTTAATATCAAAAATGCTTCTATAACATAATCTCCTGGGTTCTTTCTTAAATTTTGCACTCGAAAATATTTTTTTAAAAAAATGTTACCTTTAGAAAGGATATAACATTTTACTCTGTTGAATATCATATTATAAAATAATTCATGCAATATATGATTATCTTATTACCATTTTAAAAAATAAATCTTGAATAAGCTCATAAATAATAATGTGTTTCTAATTTTTTCATTAGACTCCGTATAATGTCCGAGCTGTGGTTTTTTTTTATGTACCATAACAGTTCTCCGGTTATGCATACATAAAGCTGTATCAATAAATATTCAAATATTTATTCAGCATTACAATTTATATCCATTTTATTCCATAGTATATCCATTTTTTATTGCGTGGTTTAATGACTGGCAAGCAACTTTTTTTAAAAAATTAGAAAATCATATTAAACGAAATTATTAAAATATTTTTAGTTTATACTCTCTTCTGCAAAAAAATATTTTTTAAAATTATCAATTAGTTTTTTGCAGATAAAGTTATAAGAAAGTACTGAAAAAAATTGACTAAAATAAAAGATTTTTAAAAATACTATCTTTTGATAGTTATAATTTACCTTTCTTCAGTTTCAAAACATTATTAATTTCCCGCTATAACTTAGTTACAATGATATTTATCATCTGTAAAGATAACTATTCTTATTGGCCAATTCTTACTCTAGCTTGAAAAAAATTTACATATTTCCAATTTATAGTAAAATTATATTTGAAAATAAGAATGATGACGTAATGAACTTAAAATACTATTTTAAAATATTACCTTTAAATAAATTATTATTTTATTAAAACTATTTAAACATTTAAAATAACTTTTAAAACAATATTTAACAACTTATTCCATTTTTTAATATTCAATTTATCTATTTTTATTTAAATAAAATATTTAATTTTTATATATCTGTATTCGTCTTTATTACATTACTATTTAAAACATTACATCATTTAAATATGTAATAATGACAGTTAACTTAATATTTATTATTATTTGCTTTTATGATAGGCAATAATTCTATCCAATTCTATAATATAACTTTTAAAATATTTTAAACTTTGTTATTAATTCAAACAAGCATGTGTGTGATACTATACATTAAAAATCATGTGATTATAACTTTGACAGACGATTTTTAATCTATTTCTCTGCCTAGACTAATAAAATTGATACACTTATTATATTATATAAAATAATTATAAAAAATTTGGAAGAATAATTTAGAAAATATAGAACTAGATATAATTTTCACCATCACAAAGTTTATTTTAAAAATATACTATATTAATTTTTGCTTATTAAATATGATAATAAATTTAAACATAGCATTTATTAACTATAAGTTTTTAAACTATTAAAATCGAATTTATTAAATCTACGTTTAATCATTTATAGCTGTGTTATTTAATATGGCCAGCTTTTACAACCATATGAAACAATATTTAAAGCTTTATATAACTATTTTTAAATGATTCTATATACTATGTATTTTCTTTAGCCTCAAATTGTAATTTAAAGATATAATTGACTTAATACAATTACCATATTAAAAGAATATATTCTAAATTTAAAATTTTTTAATAATTGACTGTTATGAATTATTACTGACCTATAGAAAAGGGCACATAACCTCCTCCTTCGAACAAAAATTTTAAATTAAACATCTATCTTAATATTTACTCTATCCATTCATACTTAATATCTTTATCACTTGCTATAACCAAATTCTATTTTGTACTACTGAAATATAAAAAATATACTGTTTTTAATACAAACCCATAAAATATTTGGACATTACACTCAGAATCTTAACTAGTAATACTAAAAAAAAATTTCTACACTTCTGATGGGTATGGGATTAGACTCCTAGCATTGTATGTCCCTTTTTCACCATCTGGTGTAGTCAACATGAAAGCATTTTCTCCTACTTTGCTAAAAATTTTATATGGACCCTCGTATAACTCAAAAAATTTCTTAAATTGATTTCTTTGAAGGTTGCCAACATTTTAAAGTTTTATATTTTTTCTGTAAAAAAAAAAAAATAAGGCTATAACTTTATATTTTTTAAATATACGTCTTCTCTAGAAATTATTTGTCTTAATCATTAGATATTTTTTTTCTAAATCTAAACTTTAATTCTCTCTCGACTTACTTAAGCCTCACCTTAACTTTTCCTATCTTCTTTCCTTTATTAAGATCATTCTTAAGAAAATCTGTCATGAATTTCTCGTGCTTTAGACATTTAAGTCTTACTTTTATTTTGCTTATATCTCTATTCTGATTAAATCTTTCTCTTATAAATTCACTATTAGGTATCAAGTTTCTAATTCCTTTAAACAATATTTTTTTTAGAAATATCAAATTGCAAACGAATATTTCTATCAATAACACTACATTTAGGTATCACAACTTGCATAAATTTTTAAATTTATTACTACTTTTATCAATAATTTTTGGTAACTCATGTTCCAACAACTTTAAATACTTTTGTTCTGAAGAGTTTGACTTTATCTCTGTAAATTTACCAAATCTTTTATCATCCATATAATATTTTTTAAAACTATTAAGTTGATCTATAAACCTATCACTATCTACTCTTTCATAGGATTTATTCACTCCTATCATTTCATTAGTCAATTCAAAATATTCTTTGGGATTTTTCAATATTCTGCTGTATATTTCATTTCTACTATCAACTATTTCAATAAAACTTTTTATTAATTTCCTTTTCTTCATAAATCATTTCATTATCTATAATAGTTTTTTCAACAAATAATTTGGTTTCTTTACTAGCGAATTTAATATAAGACTCATCTTTTTTAAATTCGTCACCTGCTATCTTAACAAATGATACATCATTATATTTATCTTTATCTTCTAATTTAACAGAATCTATGTTTTCTGCTGTCAAATTACTACATAAGTTAATATCTTTATTAACTATCTCAATGAATTGTGGATTTTCCTGATTTACCATCTCTATAATTTCTTCATCATCTACCACATTTATGCTAATTAAATCAATAGATTCTTGATTCTTTTCCATATCTCTATTAATTATTTCAACAGATTTACTACTTATTTCATGAGATACTTTCTTACTTACTATCTTTCCTTCAACGTTTTGTATCCCTAAATCTTTTAATTTTCCCATTACTTCCTTTTGTACTTCCTCTTTGATACTTATTTTAGTCTGAACTACCTCTTCCTTAATAATTCTAATTTCTTCATTAATATGATTTATATTACTCTTTACTTCATAGATTTCACTCTTTACACTTAAATTATAACTCTCTATTTTCTGATCTAACTTACTATTATTTAATTGACATTGGACAGTAGATTCTTCTATTGAGTTTTAACATTTTTTACTGCTCTTTCTGAAAATTCAGAAAATTTTCTCTTCAACAACTTTTGATTTCTGTCTTCTATTTGCATTATTTCTTCCTTTAAAGAATCAATAGCCTTTTCATTGTTATCAAATTTTAAATCTAAATTATTAAATGTATCTTGTACTTCCACCTTAAAATCTTCTACCGTCTTACAGGTTTCATTAAGTTTTTGATTCATACTTTCTACACAAGCTCTGATTTCATTACTATTTTTGTCTACATTTTCACTAAGACATTCTAATCTTATATTTGTTTTATTTAAGTTTTCATTAAGAAACTCAATATTTCTACTCATATTTTCATTAAGAGCTTTTGTATCCTCTCTAGGAGCTTCAAACTTTATATTCCTATCCTCTCTATTTTTAATCATAGTTTCATTAAGAATATTAAACTTCATGTTACTATCTTCTTTCATCTCCTTCATCATCAATAATAGTTGAGATATTTGGGAGTTCTCTTCCTCCTTTTTAGGCACTATTATCTTTTCTTCCACTAATTTAATTTCCATAACCTCTTCCTTCTCTTTTTTTATCTTACTATCTATAATTTGAACACTATCTACAACTGTTTCCATTCCAATTAAGTTTTCTATTTCTCGTTTCTCCTCACAACTTTCATCAACAATAAACTCAGATATTTCACTCTCTAAATTATTATCTTGATTGTTCTTTTTTTTTACAAATATGCTTTTTCAAAGCTCAATATTTAAACAATATATTACTATTAATTTTTTATAAAAATAGTTCCTTACCAGCTTCTTTTATTCCCATCTAACCATCACCCACAATAAACTATAGATAATATCTCCTTTACACCTTATACAATCTAATCCTAAATAACAATAACGATTAACATTATGTGTGTCACAACATTATTTCCCACATGCATGATTCACAGATAATTTGCACATATTAAAGCATTTTCAAAACATATTTTTAATATTTCAATAATTGACATGGTCATAGTATATACTACATAATTGTTAACCACATATGCATATTTTAAAGTTTTATTTGCTAATTGTTTTACAAACAATATAATACTATTTTTAAGCAATCAGATTATCTACCACATAAAATTGCAATATTTTTAGTAATAAGCACTTAATTCACTATAATAATCAAATCCTAAATAATTATTGCTATAATTTAATATTAAATTATCTATCTTCTGTGAGATATACTATCAATAATCTCTAAAGTTACGCAAACAAATTCAAATACTAACTTTTGTATTGTATATTCTTAATTACTTTCCTAATATATCCCATAGCCTAAATGTTTGGGTATCACAATCTGAACTATTGATTGTAGTCCCAACTACATACCATGCAGTCACATTGGATGAGCAAAATCTAACCTTCTGTTGGTTGAATCTGATGCACTTACAAACATATCTTGGGCCCCTAAAGTTGGCGCGCCATAATCTAACCTGTAATTATGTGTAGCTCCACTAAACATTGTGCCAACCATGTTGGGCACCATAATCTGACCTTGTAATTATGCATCTTCACTTCTGGATAATAGTATATGATATAAATAAGGGTTCTATCTCAGTTAATGATTAATAACTAAAAATATTCAGCACTAAAATTAAAAATGTTTACTAGCTCAAATTTACAATATGAATAAGGTTCAATTTATAAAAATGAATTAAATAAATATTTAATATTTTTATGAGACTTGAAGTGAAAATACAGGTGACAAGATAGATTACATTGAGCCAATATCCTACAGGATACAATCTCAATGGCATAAGAACACTATCCCTCCCTTTTATTACTATTTCAAATAACAAAACTCATAGTATTCTTACGACTTTAATAACTTCTACTCACTAAGATTAAACTAATAATTAAATCTTAATCTTCTATTTAATAATAATCTAGCTCAATAAAGTAATCTCAGGTTCATAAAGTTTATTCTAAGTTAATTTAAAAATACGGTAGTAAAATATGAGAAGGGATTTTATGTCATAATCTACTACACTTAAACTAATAATAATAAATAACAATAATAATATTCTTCATTGTTTAACTAATTCTGTGTATCTTTTCTTTTTTACTATAATTTTATTACCATAATAAAATAGTGAAATAATATAATATGATCTTATATCTTCATGTAATGATATAATAAATATGTGGCAGCATTTCAATAATCTGACAAACAAAATGTGTGTGGCAACTGATAGCATATAATTTAATATAATATTGTGATAACTGATATATGACCAATAAATAATGTAAGATTATGATTATTTAATTATAATGAATACCAATAAAATATTTAAATTCTTAAATAATTCTATGTTTATCTTTTTGTGCAAAATTATATATTTGTTTCAGTTATTATGCATATATCATGTTTTTATGCAGCGATGTGGAAAAACAAACAACTCTGACATAAAATTTTTTTTAAATAACAAAAATTAACAAAGTTTATTATTAACAATAAATAACTAAACAATTTATTTACATTATTTACAGTGGATATCCTTAACCTTTTTTACTTTACAGTTTGATTTACGAGTTATAAAAAAAAATAATTTATATTTCAATCATGTCTTTATTTAGATTTAGGACAAAATTTAAAAAAATGTTATTATTTGGTTTCTCATCATGGTTAACTTATTACAAATATATTTATCTACCTTATTAGCAACAGCATTTTATCCTTAATATTATTATACTATCTTATTTAAAAAAAAAAAATTCATATTTAGAACAAACATTCTATAGAAAAAAAAATTTTATAATGAGTATGGATTTCTCAAAATATTAAAAAAAAATTTCATCTTGCAAAGTCAAAGATGTTACACAAACTATTATCCAAAATTCAGTACTAGATTTTAGTATTTATCACACAATGTTTACTAATCATAATATATTCTTCTTTAAGCCTTACTTTAGTATGATATAAGTTTAATCATTAATAGATTTATGTTAATCAATAAACAAAAATATACTATGCATATTGTTTACATAATCTACTTTGTACTATTGTATTTTAAAAAAATATGCAATACTTATTTTTCTCTTAAAAAAAAAAAAATACTAAAGCATTTAAAATTATTATCACTTTAAAAAAATATCTTTGTTTAGATAACTTATTTTAAAAATTTTATATTTCATTTCTGAAATAAAATTCAAAATATATTTTATGATTCTTTTCTTTCCCTAGGACACTTTGGATCTTCAATTTTAAGTTATAACATTCTGCTCCTTATAATCAAATAAACTAATCTTATCCAAAAACGATAGCATAACCTAAGTTCTAAATTATTTATCATTTCTTTTAAAATATCTTACTAAACGATGCAGTTACATGAAATAAAGATAGCGAAATCAGATGTATAGGATTAAGGAAGAAAGCTAGAGTATTATTCTTAACACATCTCAAAATCATGGTACAGTGCAATGAGGTAGGACATTTATCTGCTAATATCCTCTAGTACAGGGATGATGTTAAAGCTATTTCTTCAGCTTTATTAGAACATCAAATATTTAATGTAATACAAACACTGTCCAAATAAAATGTGTGTCCGTCATAGGGCTATGTTAACTATGCTGATATTCACATAAAGACTAAATATTATTTCCATTCCTTATCATATCCTATTTTAAATAGACATCATCTTGTTTTCCTGCTAACTGTAGTACTTCCAAGTCACTATCTCAACATTATTTTGCAAGATTTTTCTACATGTTACATTGATAAATAGCTATCTGCATTTACAAAACAATAAATAAAATTCATTAATAGTTAAACAATCTTACTATCCCATAAGAAAAGTTGCTTACTTCATTGCTCTGTATGTTTACTCATATACAATCTACTTAGACAATATTTGAATATCCCATATCATAAAAATTTTAAAATAATCACATAATTATTTGTTATGTTGGATTATATTACTAATAAAAAAAAAAATTGGCGTATGCATATTTTCAAATCAATCCTATCTCATAATGTTTTTTTAAAATGTTGTATAAAATGCGATACATATAAGTAAAAAACTTTTACACTTCATTCTTCCAATTTATGGATGATCTAAAGAAAACAAAAAATATATATACATTATAAAATTATCAATAGTTATTATTATTACCAATAACCTTTATCTAATCATTGTGTTCAGTAGGCTTCCTTTGTCCACTTGAGCATTGCAGATATAAAAATTCACACCCATACACTTTATATTAAAATATTTTTAGCTAAATTATTAGATTGTTATATTATAAAATTTTAATATTAACAAATTAATGTTTTATGTTTTTCCTAATCTTATATAAAATTTTAGATTTAAATTAGGTTAACAAAATAAAAAGAATCAAAACTATAGTTACATATTTTCTTGACGATAGTTCCTGATAAATCCAAAATGCTTATTATTTTCTCTAGAGTTTTTTTAAAAAATGTTCTCCAAGTGCGTTAAAGTTTAAAACAAAAATAATTATTAATCCATATAATAAAATTTAGAAAATAATCCTTGGTTTTAATTTTTTAAGACAATAATATTAATTAATCCCGTGAAGCTTCTTAATCTTCTCTACCAATATTCTCTGCGTATCCGATGCATCAATCCATTTAATTTAACTTTTAAAAATATTCGATAAACTTTTAAGTACTATTTGTATTTCCATGGATCTATTTTTTTTATTCATCTATGTGTTCACTTTTTATCTATGCTTCCTTCTTGATACATTTAAACTTTTGTTTAGTATTTTTTTATATATCATTTTAAAATAAAAACTTCAAATACTTTTGAACAAATCTTTTCCAAGTACATTTTAAATAATTCGAAGACCGGATATTTTAATATCAAAAATGCTTCTATAACATAATCTCCTGGGTTCTTTCTTAAATTTTGCACTCGAAAATATTTTTTTAAAAAAATGTTACCTTTAGAAAGGATATAACATTTTACTCCGTTGAATATCATATTATAAAATAATTCATGCAATATATGATTATCTTATTACCATTTTAAAAAATAAATCTTGAATAAGCTTATAAATAATAATGCGTCTCTAATTTTTTCATTAGACTCCGTATAATGTCCGAGCTGTGGTTTTTTTTTATGTACCATAACAGTTCTCCGGTTAGGCATAAATAAAGCTGTATCAAAAAATATTCAAATATTTCTTCAGCATTACAATTTATATACATTTTATTCTGTAGTATATCCATTTTTTATTGCATGGTTTAGATTAAACTTTTAGATAAAATATGACTGGCAAGCAACTTTTTTAAAAAATTAGAAAATCATATTAAATGAAATTATTAAAATATTTTTAGTTTATACTCTCTTTTGCAAAAAAATATTTTTTAAAATTATCAATTAGTTTTTTGCAGATAAAGTTATAAGAAAGTACTAAAAAAAATTGACTAAAATAAAAGATTTTTAAAAATACTATCTTTTGATAGTTATAATTTACCTTTCTTCAGTTTCAAAACATTATTAATTTCACGCTATAACTTAGTTACAACGATATTTATCATCTGTAAGGATACCTATTCTTATTGGCCAATTCTTACTCTAGCTTGAAAAAAATTTACATATTTCCAATTTATAGTAGAATTATATTTGAAAATAAGAATGATGATGTAATGAACTTAAAATACTATTTTAAAATATTACCTTTAAATAAATTATTATTTTATTAAAACTATTTAAACATTTAAAATAACTTTTAAAACAATCTTTAACAACTTATTCCATTTTTTAATATTCAATTTATCTATTTTTATTTAAATAAAATATTTAATCTTTATATATCTGTATTCGTCTTTATTACATTACTATTTAAAACATTACATCATTTAAATATGTAATAATGACAGTTAACTTAATATTTATTATTATTTGCTTTTATGATAGGAAATAATTCTATCCAATTCTATAATATAACTTTTAAAATATTTTAAACTTTGTTATTAATTCAAACAAGCGTGTGTGTGATACTATACATTAAAAATCATGTGATTATAACTTTGACAGACGATTTTTAATCTATTTCTCTGCCTAGACTAATAAAATTGATACACTTATTATATTATATAAAATAATTATAAAAAATTTGGAAGAATAATTTAGAAAATATAGAACTAGATATAATTTTCACCATCACCAAGTTTATTTTAAAAATATACTATATTAATTTTTGCTTATTAAATATGATAATAAATTTAAACATAGCATTTATTAACTATAAGTTTTTAAACTATTAAAATCGAATTTATTAAATATACTTTTAATTATTTATAGCTGTGTTATTTAATATGGCCAGCTTTTACAACCATATGAAACAATATTTAAAGCTTTATATAACTATTTTTAAATGATTCTATATACTATGTATTTACTTTAGCCTCAAATTGTACTTTAAAGATATAATTGACTTAATACAATTACCATATTAAAAGAATATATTCTAAATTTAAAATTTTTTAATAATTGACTGTTATGAATTATTACTGACCTATAGAAAAGGGCACAATATATATATATATATATATATATATATATATATATATATATATATATATATATATATATATATATATATATATATATATATATATATATATATTCATTGAATTAATTATTGGATAAGTCAACATAGTATGAAGTAGAGTAAAAAATAAACATCTAGTTCTGCATTATGTATATAAAATAACTATAACCATTAAATGTCTGTATTTTTAAATCATATAATTATAATCCAAACAAATTTATTTAACACAGTATTCAAAATTAAATAATATATTCTTTACCAGAAGTACTTTCGATTGTATCAACCATTAATACAAATATACAGAAAATAAAAACTTGCATTACCCATCATTCAATCCATTCAAATTGCCCATAATTCTGTTGTCTTTATATTAGCTGATTGTCTATTCATTAAATCATCTCTATTCCTAGATATCATCATTGCCTCCTTAATTTTTCATTTTTCATTACATCTTTCAATTTGAATAATTTTTACATCTCTATTATTAAATTCAAAACCATAATTACATGCTTTATAATGATCAAAAATAATTGATGGAGTATTCATATTTACTGGATACATTTTTTTCCGTACATGTTTATATAATGTCTTATGATCATTATATTGTTTTTGTAATCTACATTTTGATCCCCCTATATATTTCATTCCACAACCACATCCAACATATATATAACAGAACTTAATTCAAACTTAGAAATCTTGGTTTTAGAATTATTTATCATATCATTTAAATAAGGTTGTTTGGATTATATATATATATATATATATATATGTTTTGATTATATATATATATATATATATATATATTGAACTGGGTGGTGTGTTTTCTATAGATCACTTGCAGGAGGAAACCAAATCTATATCATTTTAACTCTTTAAATAAAATAACATTATGAAATATAACTTGTGAAACTTTTATACAAAAATATGATACAATTATTTATTCTTGATATATTTGATCTAAACAAAGACAATTTAAATACTGCACCACCACAGCCCCTTAGGCAGAGAAAAATAATGCCCAGAGAAAACCTGTGATCATGTCAGGGCTATATATAAAAATATATAATGGTGACTACATTTGAAGGACACAGATCTTCTTGGCTGCAGTATTTAACACCTATCATTCCAAGCACTTTTTGGGGGTGTAAGCCCTGGGTGCCAGTCAGTTACTCAAAGATAAATGATGCACTTTGAATAATTGGTAAACTAATTCAACACCTAAGATATCCCAACTATCTCAATCAAAAGGGTAATATAATATATGGTTACTTTATTTAGTGGTAAAAGAATTGACCGACAAAATTAAGCTTAAAGATAATTTATTTAACTGAATTTTTATTACTGCAAAGTTTAAACTACTTTTATAAAAACTTAATTAAATTAGAGAGTGATAATTACATACAATGACCACATACATTGTAAATTCATACAATAAAATATAAGATAACATGAAATACTGAAATTAATATAAAATATTATAAAGCATTAATACATATGACATTTCACAAACACGCACATCAATAGTTCATTTTATGCAGTTATAAAGTTCATTTATTAATTGACTCTGGAGGCTTCAAGGTTAGCAATGGCTACATTATTATTATCTTGCCGTTTGCTGCTTCATATAATTTTTCCAAATGGTTGTATTTGTGGATTTGAGGAGGGTCCTATGCTTACTGTTTCATGGCACTATTCTCTATAATAGTTAGATATCCCTGGTAATTTTTCAAGTTCTTAGGTGGCATCACATTATCAAGGCAGGTTGGCTGTTTCCATCAGACTCAGGCTGGAGCAAGGTTGTATGATTCCAATAATTGTTAACACTCCACTGTTCTTGTAAACACTAATTGATTGACTGGTTGACTGAACTAATTGAAGAACTGATTTAATTTGATTGTGATCTCAGCTGACTGGCTGATGACAAACCAGATTATTTATGTGATGATCTGTTGTCACTTTGTTAATTAGTTTATATATCCAACAGCTATATCGGTTGTTGAAATTTGTCCACTGTTTTTGATTACATTCTTTTGATAAGATTTTAATCCTGTTTTCAGTTAGTAACCATTGCTAATTTGTTGTTTTGTGGATTTTTTAATTAGTAGCCATTGCAAATTCTGTTTTCATATCACTTATGAGTGTATACAATATTTTTTAACTTTCATATATCAGTTTATCAACATGCACACATTTGACACTCAATATAAACAATCTTATTTTTAAAAAAAGTTTTTAAAATTTCCTTTTTTTTCTTTAACTTAAATGAAAAGGGATATTTTTAATTATTTGAAAATCAACTATTTTTAGCTTGTCTAAGTTATATTTTATACCCCTTTCTAATTAATAAATGGTGTTTGTATGAATAACTTTTTTAAACTCTTTTAGATTTTCTCTTATTTTATGAGATGCTTTAATTCAATTATTTATGAACAGCTTAGTGATTTTATTTGTTAATCAAGTTTAAAACTTTACGTTGTTTTATGAACAATTTTTATTTTTGATAATTGTAATTTTTTTTTAATTTTGAATATTTTTGATTGTGAACTATTTTTTTTTAATTTTGAATATAGAACAAACATTATTATTATTATTATTATTATTATTATTATTATTATTATTATTATTATTATTATTATTATTATTATTATTATTATTATTATTATTATTATTATTATTATTATTGTTGTTGTTGTTGTTGTTGTTTGTTATTATTATTATTATTATTATTATTATTATTATTATTATTATTATTATTATATTTAAAAAAAGTTCTATTTGCACTTCTTTATGCTATTCATAGAAGCAAAACTATGCTTGATTGCTTTCAAATATTATTATCAAACAAAAATTATTTATCCTGAACTGTGCAGATAGAAAAGTACAATGTTAAGATGTAACATACATTGTGAATCAGATGAATCTCTAGAATAAGTAATAGTTCTGAAAAGTTAAAATTTAATGAGATAAATATTCTTAAAAAAGGACAGAAAATCATAAAATGTTAAAATTTTTACTACTCTGTTTTATTCGCATAGTTTATCTTGATTGTACTTTGTAAAAATCTAATTTAGATTATATTTTTTGTATCACAAAATTGTATGTATTTACACTAGTTTATAAAAATACCAAAGCAACTTATAAACATTATTATTTAAAGCAAATGGGATATTTTGCCTTTTTGAAATTTAAGAAATATTTACTAAAATTTAGTAATATATTATTTGATACTAATAAATGTATTTACATGTAATTTCTTTTACAAAATTAATAATTTTATTTTCAGCATGTATTCTCCTATTACTATTAATTAAGTGATGGTATCCAGAAACATAATTATTCTCTGTTGTGTGACTATGTTATAATGCTGGCTTCTGCCACTAAATGCTTCTTGCAGGGCCCCAGTACCATTATTGTATTCACTGGTATCATCAAGCAATAATTTTTTTGTTAAGTGTGTTTATTTTATTTGTCAATTTTTGTAATTGCTTAAAAGTTGAAACAATGTAAAATTTTTTTTTCTGTTAGAAAAAACAGCAGGAAAAATGGTTGCAAGCAAATTATTGTAAAAAAAAACACAAGTTTAATGAAAGAGTTAAAATTCACCACATCCCAAAACATGTGCAGTGAGTGAAAGTGCAATGTCAAGACAATGTTGTTGTTTTTTTAAACCCAAATGGCACTTTTCACTCAGAATTCTTTTGTAATGATTAGGCATTATTCCTACAAGTTTTGAAATATTTGAGTAATGCAATAAATAAAATATTAAAATTTGTGGCAGAATGAGGGGTGCAACCTTTAGCACAACAATGCATCAGTACACAAAGCTTTGAATGTGAACAATTTTTAATCCAAAACAACATTTTTCAGCTTATCCATTCACTATATTATCCTGATTTCCCTTCAAGTGATTACTTTTTTTCCCCAAATGATAAAATGTCAGCTAAAGTGTATCAAAGAAAAAGTTTTGGAGACTGAAAGTGGAGAAGAAAAAATGACTGAGGTATTAAAAGGCACTGCTTTGAAAAGAGCAACATTGTATCACATGGACAATACTTTGAAGGGGATTCAATTTGTAATATCTAAAATAAATACACAATTTCATTACAAAGTTCTGAGGGTTTGCAGCATGTTAAATGAAAATAATATTAATATAAGTATTAAAAAAGCAAATAATTGCACACATAAATAAAATAGCCATTAACCAGAATAACATTTCTAATTTTCAACTAATTCATTGATACCAACCATGAGTGTTTAGAAGTATAAAAATATGAAGATTACTTACATATATAAATAAATATATATTTTGATTTGCATTGTAAAATTCAAAAATTCAAGATATTATTCACAATAATGCACAAGTATAAAAAAAAAATCAAATATAAAAAAAAAAATAATTAAAGCAATCTACTAATACAAAAAAAAAAAAAAAAAAAAAATTATTTTTGTATTTGTAGTATTTTGTTTTATAAACTGAAAATTATGACTGGCCAAAGTCATATTTATTTGTGTATAGAAAGAGTCTGTATTCTTAATAATAAAATCCTGATTTTGGTTGCCTTTTTAGGATGGAGGAGAACAAACTTTCCATGATGAGTTAGCTATATGATGGAAAAATATTTGTATGTAAATATTATCATTAATTTTATGAAATCAAGCTTAAAGAATTGCAATGTAATAAAACCATTCTTTTCTTGTTTGTTTATACCAAAAGAACATTTGACAAATATATCTATGCATTATTTATATTTTTTCATAACATATAACATGCTTTTATTGATCACTTAAGAATTTTTTTAATGTTGAATAATAAAAAAACAACATCTATTTAGATCTATCATTTCCCCAAAATTTATTAAATTGGCTTTAATTATACATGCACTTTTAAGAAACAAATATATGTGTAATATGGTAGAGCAATGGCTAATTGATCTATTTGGCTCTGGCAAATGTTCAGTAAATTATCATTTAAATGTGTTGATCAAATTAAATCATTCACCTTCATAAACAAGAGTGCCAACATCTTTGGACATTACAGTATTTATCCATATTACCAAGAATATGTTAGAAAAAGTTGAGTTCAATACACATGACATTACTGCCTCTTTAAACAAAGATATGAGATTGAAGAAGGGTGGTCTATGGGTCTTCCCATAAGTGGGATAATTTCAAGTATTTTTCTCAACAAGTTTAAAGAAATAATCTTATCTAAGTATCTCACATTAAACCTTGCATTATTGTAGCTACAACACATTGATGATGTCCTTATTTGTGTTCCAGATTTTCTCATCACTCAAATCCAACAAGATCTCACATTTGTCTCATTCTTGAAATGGACTCAAGAAAATGAAGATAATTATAAAAAACATCAAATTTCTTGATTTATAAATTTAATGAGACGAAGGCTCATTCAACTACAAAATCTTTGTCAAACATCTACAAATATGCAATTTCACACATCTGAAATCTGTCACACCAACAGTGCACAATCTTTCAGGACTTAAGATATTCTTATTTAGAAACTTTTATCTGTGCAAATCTTAGTCTGCCTGTAAATGTATTGTTGATACATACATATCTGACCTGTGCAACATTGGTTTTAAGTTTCCATCTCTCATTCAAATTATCAAGAACTTTTATTATAAAATGCAACACCGATCCTCAACAATCAATGATAAATCTTGGCTGTCTCTTCTTTTCTGCATACCCAAAGTCACTCATTTGATTCATAAAGATATCACTCCATCCACTGAGTTGGACTCAACACTCCTATCACTTTGTATTGCTTAATCAATAATTCAAAGGATAGACTACATTAGAATCTTCATTCTCAAATTGTATATAAAATAATTGCCAAGATTTTTCCTGCCCATATATTTACTATGCTTAATCTTGGGTGAACCTGTCTATCTGATTGGCATAGCTTAAATACATGTATAACTGGAAAAAAACACATTTGCACATTAAATCTCCTTTTTTCAAGCATTTCACTAAATCCAGCCACTGATTTGAGCCCACATGTTTCAATACCATTTGCTTGGAATGCGATAATGCCAAGAAACGGTCAAGGAAACATAGCACATTTCCAAGGACAGCTATGACATCAATACAAAATAATCTGGCATTCCCTTTATAAAAATAGCTTAGTGCACTATGCAAACAATATTATAATCTGTTAACTTTTAAATAGAGTCTTATTTCCTTACTTCTGTTGCAAGTATTGTTATGTCTATGACAAGTATCTGTCAAATGCATGCTAGACACTATAATATGTTTATTATTAATAAACTTTGTTCATAATACAGTTTTTGTATTTGTATATATATATTATGTTTTTTTAAGATAGTTATAAAATTACACATTTATTTTTAAAAATGAACAAACGATTATTTGTTTAATACGCTTTATCTAAGCTATTTTAAGTATTTGCGCATGGAATGATTGCTACCATTCAACTAATGCATTAGCACAATTACGCAAATTTTATGTATAAAACATATTTCTTATTTGCCATTGTCATATTAAATATATCTTTATAAGTACATTATAAATATATTTATTTTAAAAAATGTATATAACCATAACCTTTAATATATATATGCTTTTTTTTTCTGGTTTTATTCTTAATTGAAAAGTGAAATAATAATAATTTTCAAAATAACTTATTTCATATCTAGTTTATAGTTTTTTTTAGAACGAAATATCAGTACAATCTTGTATACCCTTATAATGTTATACAAAAAGTAATAATTAACAATCAGTATATATGCGTTCCAGATTATTAAAAATATTATCTTTCATTAAGAAAACAATATAACTATGCAATTAATAAAGATTTATTCATTATTTTAATTGCGTGTAAGTTTATGAGTTCTAAAAACATAAGTGAAAAATTGCATTTTATTATTAAACTCTAGCCAGTTAAGGGTTAAGAGTTAACGGCATACATAATACTTCGTGATAATCTGTCTGGCTCATTACTATTTCTCTTTTCTCTTTTATAAATATAACATTACATTATTTCAATTCATCATTAACTGAAATTTTATATTTTAAAAGATTTAATTAAAAAACTGCTTTTTATGCGATTAATTATTATTAGATTTAAAATAAAATACAAATGAATGTTTATTTTGCAAAGATGCTTAATGCAGATTAAAAATTATATTAATTGAAATATTGTCATATCTTTAAAATTAATATAAATTTAAAAATCAAATATATATCAAGATTTTAGACTTTAACAAAAACCAGCAGAAAAACACATAGCAATATAGTTATGTAAGCTTTTCTACTATCAAAAAAAAAAAAAAAAATAGACATATAGAGCCAAAATGAGGCTAACATGATGGGGCATTATTATTTTAAACGAATTATGGAACTTCAATTATTAAAGCAAGTCATTAAAGCTTAAAACACAGTAACAAACACTAGGTTCTACAATTAATTATTTCATAATATATCTAGAAATATGTATTACCATCTCGTGATTATTCAGGTTAATAATCTGAGCTCATCCCATAGTCAATGTGTATCTAACTATGTTTTTTTTTTTTTTTTTTTTTTTAGAAAAAGCTAAGATCAATGCATTTGAAATATTTTTTTAATAAATTAAAATTTCTCAAGCTTCAAAATATAAAAGTCAGATGTTTCCTAATAGTCTATGAGCCCAGACTGGTCCATGAGAGTTTTTGTTCAGCTTATGAATCTTTCATAACAAATCAAGTGTATGAATTTTATTTTATTTCTAATAGGTTGTTGTGAATAAAATAGGGTTTAGCAAAACTTAAATTAACCAGAATATAGCCGTCTTCAAAAATCTTTGATGCTTCCTATGTTTTAAAAGATAGATAAGAAAAAAATGATAAAACAAAAATTATTTGCAAATTTAAAAATGTAATGGTATACATCAAAATACTATTGAAAAAATATCTGGAAAATAGAGCCCAAAGCTATTAATGCAAAATGCTAGAGATCTTCAATATTTGTTCAAATAATTCTAAATCTCTCTAGTATAATTTAAAGTTGGCATCCTGAATAAATAAAATAGATGATATTTATCCATTAAAAAACAATCTGAATTTAAATTAATATTGAAATATTTCAAAAGCTAAATAATTATTCCTACAAACTTTACATAAAGACACAGAGGCTAAACTCTCCATACATCATGTGATGTTTAATGGTTTAAAACTTTAACAATGGACATCAGAATTAGTTATTAGTTGACAAATTCGGCATGGCTATGGTCTAAGATTTAAATTCAGTTGACACTTAAAATTTTTTAAATAACTAAGTATTTCTAAATAAGCCTAAAAATTCTTTTAAACAGAATTTATAAAGAGATAACAAATATCCTCAAATTACTGATGACTAAAAAAATATGTATGTATTCTTAGTTGAAAAGTTTCTAGAATAATATCACTCAATAATGTAAATGTTGGTGCATTAACTATAAAGAAAAATTACAATTATGTATTAGTAAAACCTTTATTATAAGTAGAGAAGTTGTTATATTTCTATAAAATCTGATTCCAAGTTTTTTTCCTTAATCAGTTTAACAAAACTATTAAAAAGTGTTACTAAATATTAAAATGGATCACTTCATATATAGTTGTTACAACTGGATAAAAATATGTACATTTTGATAGGGACTTTCTTACGCTAATTTCTAAAGATAACAGTTCTTAATATGATTTTAATATTATCAAAATTATCATCAGCGACTGCATAAAATTAATTGATACAAACTATTTTTTTTAAAAAAATATCTATAAAATTTTACAAAAAAATAAAAGCAGCTGTGAATCTGTATATCACATTTTTATGATTTAGTGGTGTCCAATAAAATGCAATTATGTTTATCTAATTTAGTGGGTTATATGTAACAATAACAATAAGTTAGTTGCTCCTACTTGTTTAAATTTTTATAAGCACTCTAAAAAGAAAGAATTTACATTTTACCATTACTGTGAACGAATGATTCATTACTTTTCAATTGAATAAAAAATAACTGACTGATATAAAAAAAAAAATTATTAGAAAATTATTATGCAAGAACATATAAATATCACTTCAATTTTTTAATTGAAAATATTCCCACTATTATTCTAAAATATATGTCTATACATATATAATATCATTATCATGTTAATTATATTACATTCAAATATCAGCCTTTCAAGCTAATTGTGCATGCACTTTTTGAGAGTGTTAATAATAAATGAATACTTTCTGCTCCAATACAAGATATAGTATTTATTCAGGAATAAAATGAATCCACTTATTCCTACAACTCAAATGCTTATATATGAGCAAATCTGAAGTACTGGCAAGGAAAGTGTGAGGATAGACCACTCACTTTAAATTACTATTTACAATGTCTGAATGAATGACGTCGGTGAAATTGTCTAGAATTTACTAAACATCACTCTAACAAAAACTTAATCATATGTAAATAAGCATTTATTTTTATATAGCGCTATGTTAACAATTGTATTACATTCAAATATCAGCCTTTCAAGCTAATTGTGCATGCGCTTTTTGAGAGTGTTAATAATAAATTAGCTTGAAAGACTGATATTTGAATGTAATACTATTGTAAACATAGCACTATATAAAAATAAATGCTTATTTACATGTTAATTATAATGTTTTAAAAAATGAAATTAATATAAACTATAATGATTACAATTTTTAGATTTTTTATCTTTACAATCCATAATAATCTTGACTTTTACTTTTTAAAAAAAACATAATTGAATACACAATTAAACGGTTAAATATGTTCTAAATCTTAAAAAAAGTTTAAAAGCTTTCTATTGAAATAAATTTTAACATTTGATGTGTGCAAACTTTACATATTTATTCAAACTATGAACCCTTTGGGATTGAAATACTTTTCCAATTGCAATTATGATATTAAACATGCAAAGTGCACATATCAACATTGTTTCTGTTTAAAGCTTTAACTTTCATAAGTCTCCATTTTTTTAATAAATAAATACTGTGATACAACAGGAAGAATAGGTTTAAAATATAGTAAACTCAATTAATGGATGACTGTTATGCACATAATTATTTTCAATTAATTAAAATTTAAAAGTAAGTTCTCAACCATTGACTTTACTGGAGCATTCTCTCAATAGCAGTGTTTTAGCTTTTTACTTAATCCTAAAGAATGATGATGAATAAAGAATACTTGTAATTAAAATATTAAATAGGTGATTCAGCCATGAATAGTTTCAAAAGTATCTTACTACTTTCTATATATTAAGGATTCAAAAAAAAAAATTCTATATAAAAGTGAGCCAGCAAAACATATTATAATTGTTCAGCTATAGGAAAGACACTAAATATATTTTATTTAATATTTATTTTCATTATTTAACATTTTTGAACATGAATCTGCCTGTAACCACATGCTATTTTAACAAGTTATTCTCATCATTATTGTTGTGACTTTCTTCTCAAAAGTCACAATATATACATACACATAATAATCCTTTTGTGTATGTGCATTTGCCTTTTGAAGCAGGTTTAATTTATTTCCTTTCTTTTATAAACAATGAAGGGGAAATTAATATTACATACACATAATAATAAATAATATATATATATATATATATATATTATTTATTATATATATATATATATATATATATATATATATATATATCATGAAATTTGTAAATGTGATACATTTTAAATTTTCATCACAAACTAATTATAAGAAAATCTAATATCTTTATTGCTCAGGAATTCATAAGATGTTTGAATGAGAAAATTGAATGAGTGAGAGAATTGATCCTGGGATCTTCCAATCCATAGTCAGATGCTCTACCATTGTGTCAAAATGGAAAATTAATATTACATATACATTGTCATAAATTGAGTTATATATCATCATAAAATCTATAAATGAGATAGATTTCAAATTTACATCCCAAACTAACTACAATGTTATATAGAAATACAATCATAATTCTTTATTGTACATATATTCTATCAGTACAGTACTAAATCATTAGCTGTTCAAATATTATATAAATGCTCTATACTGAAATGACATACATTGTATAAATATTTATATTATATATTAAGATGAAAGATGTTAATCATATTTGTAAATCATATTGTGTTTGCCACATTAATAAACAAGGTAAAATATGCACATTGACTTTATAAGTACATTTTCAATATTATACTAATATATGTGCATATATGTAATCAATCCATAAATCCATTCATCCATCCCTCCATTTATATACATATTTCTTTATATCTATTCATCTATAGATTTTTCAATACAGAAGAAAAATTCATTGCTATATAATAATTTTTGTTTTATGGAAGAAAATTTATTTTTACAATTTAAAATATTATCAAAATGTTCGTTTTTTTATATGTCAAATTTTTTTGCTGATATATAAATGAAAACTTGCTTTTATTCAATTTAGAATATAATTGTATAAATAAATAAAAAATACAATATTTCAGTGCTTATAGATATAGCATATTAAGCAAAGTGTTTACAGTAAAGTGTGTACTAATTAGTTGAAAATAAAATTTTCAAAAAAGTTAAAGGAGGAATAAAATCGTTTATTAAAATTCATACCTTTGAAATATTAATATCAGTTGTGAAAATGTAATAGAAAAGGAAAACTCCTGCTAGATTGATTACATTCATTTAACTTATTAAATATGTACATTTGTGTTTTTTTTATAAAAACCATTAAATATGACTCTACATAGAAGTATTTGTACGATATGTATATACGTTATCTTATAATTGAATATTTATAAATACAGTAATCAGATATATGTAAAGTATAAATTTAAATTTTTTTATCCATTTAGGAGTGATTTTGACTATCCTCCTAGTCTTTGTCAACTGACACTTGAAAGGCTAACTTTCTCACAATTTCATGATCTTTACATTTTTTGCTTGCCTGATGATTAAGTCTTGTTTGTATTTGTATTGTAACGGTATATAATTTGCTGTTACATTATTTTAAAATTAAAATAAAAAGACATAAATAAAAATTGATTTATTAAAAAGAAAAAAAAAACTTAACTTAAAAACTGAAAATTGAAAGTTATATTTAACGTATATATATCGCACAGATGGGAAACTTTAAAAACTTTTAAAAATGAAAGTATTTGAAAGCATTTTTTTTTTGTAAAAAAAGTAAAGATATAAAGATTTGATATTTTTGAAAATAGAAATTATGTTGATTTCTATAATGTTAGAAAATGGAAATGATTGTTTTATTAATTAAATGATTGTTCTAAAGCAAACTAGCCCTTGGGGCACTTAAAATAAATTAAATGGTAAGAGAATAAAAAAAATGACCAATGCAAGAACAAAATGACAGCACAGACTGTAATTGAAACACCAGAGGATTAGTGATGTCTTGCTCATTGAATCTGAAGATTGGATGATAAGAGGCTAATAAAAATATAAAAGCCAAATGATAATTATAATTGTTTATCTTAGAGCTGACTATGAATATACCATTATAACTAGCTATATTGCAGATTTTCACGATGTGGAAGTCTGCAATAAATTTAATTTTCCAGACAACCAGCTGAGGCCTCTGGATGACAGTTCCTGACCAAATGCATGGCAAGTAGCAGTTTCATTTCAAAGAAGGACAAACAATCTACGAAAGTGACCATGAGGATGGACCTCTAAATCTGCTCAATCCGTAAAGTATGAACTCTTGTGTCTATTTATCTAATAAGAACTTTTCTAAAATTGCAATTAATAGGTGAAAATAAGAACAATTATCTGACTTAAAAAAATTCAAAATCAATTATTAATATTTTTACGCATATGTTTAAGCAATCATTTCCATTTCTCTCCTTTTTTGTGTTAAGTGTTAATTAAAGATGTATCAAATTAAAGTTGGGTGTGGATAGCTGCATGGATAAAAATTAATAACTATGTTTAAATTCATTTATTTTAAAGGGTTAATTTCAGGCTATTTGTTTCATAGTTAGGATGATGCTTGTGGAAGGATATATAGGTGTTTATATCAATGTAATGTGAACCATGTTTAGCATACAGGACAATGTGCCCAACTGAATGCATGACCCCAAAGAGGCAGTCATATCGTTGAAATGGTCGCAGACATATTTCCTGTGCCATTAATCCCTTCTAGCTCTATGGACAGGGATTTATAAGTCAGCATAAAGACCACTCTTCCCCATATGTAGCACTCTTTAATTAATTTATATACATGATTCCTTCACCAGACAGATGCCCATTCCTGTACTGGATGAGGATCATGTCCTTCAAATAATATCATGCTGTTAGATACACATTCCTGTCAGCATGATTTTATGCTAGCATCTTCATATTACATTGGTTGCGACTATATATCTGAAAGCAGGCGTTGGTTTGGCTACAAACTTTTAGTCTGAGATTGAATGATTTGTTTTGAAAGGTTATTGACTGTAGACTCTATGTAGCCTATCTATACCAACATACTAAAGTAAAATATTATTAAAATGTCTATCTGTGCAGTCTATTTAAAATAGTAATTTAAATTTAAAAATGTTAAAATCTAAAGATAAATTTTATTCCTCAATTTTAAATATAAATATTATATATGTTCATTAATAAATTTGTTTGTGTGTGTTATTACTGGCAGTGGCTTATTTTATCAAATATTAATAAATTTTAAGTTATATTAAGTTTCTGCATCTCCTTGAGCTAGTGGCAAGAGCAAACAGTCTTAATAAATAGAAGTTGTATCTTTAACAGCATGTATCTGCCTACTCTATAAATTTTCTAGGTTCAAAGTGCAGATACGATAAGAAAGGAACTTCTATTTCCATCCATGACCATTATAGTATATTATCATAGTTTCCTTTATTTTTCTTATGTTGTTATTTTTTTTCAATTTGCAATATTTTTATATTATTATAATTGAAGTTAAAATCATAAATATACGACTTACCATAGTCATAAAAAACAGATGCTCAAACATTATTGTTTCATTTTCTGAACCCTTTTTAATAACAATTGTTCTTTCGTTCTTTTTTCCAATGTACATCTCAGTTCCCCTATATATCTGCTACCACACCTACATATCCATTTATAAATGATGCAATTTTTATTTATAAATGAGGTTTTATCTTTAGAGTTATTTATTAATTTGTTTAATGTAGGAGGTAATTAAAATGCAATGACGCATATATCTTTATAAATTTTCCTTATAAAATTTACTTGATCATTCAAAATATATGGCATTGATATCCATATTTTTATTAGCATGAGAATAAATATTATTATTAAAAATTGCAAAGTAAATAATGTTTCAGCATCCGTTTTTATGACTATAATAAGACATGTGTTTATTGATTTAACTTCAATTATAATAATGTAAAAAATATTGCAAAATGAAAAAAATGACAACAAAAGAAAACTAAAGGAAGCTATGCTAATATACAAATGCAAAAAAAAAAAAAACTTAATCAACATGCAGGCAGAAAATGTTAAGATCACAGGATTGTGGAAGATTAGCCTTTCAAACTGTTTGCTGACAAAAACTATGATGATAGTCAAGAGTAATCCAAAGTGAATAAATTTTTTATAGTTATACTTTACATATATCTCAGTACTATATTTATAAATATTCACTTGTAAGATTACATATACTGATTTGAAGAAATAGAGACATCGAATTATAATATTATTACATATATATTATCAACTGTATTCTGTCAAATGAGTAATCACATCATCAATTCAACCATGTTTTCATTTCATTCTCTTCATTTCCCAGTTCTTCAATTCCACATATCACTTACCATCTTTTATATTATCCAACAATGACAATCCTTTCTGTCCTTTCTTCTTACTTTAACTCACCATCCCATCCAAAATATCTTTCATTAAACTAGAATTTCTTTTTAATATATGTCCAATCCAGTTTCATTTTCTCTCTCTTTGATTTCCTCAACTAATCGTCTTTTTTAATTTACTCTTTTCAAAACTTTTTCATTTGTTATTTTATTCATCACTACTCATAATAAAATGAGGTAATTATAAAGGAAAATGATTTTTCATTGCTTTATTGCCCAACAATAATTGGCTAAATGTGATAGCCAAATCTCAAAAAACATATGAACATCCATTCACCATTTCCTCCTCACCATTGTCACCTATACTGATCTTCCACTGATTTAGAATAATGATGTTGCAGATCCAGAACCCAGCAGGGTGTTGATATATTCAATAGTGGTTAACACTCACTATTATACATCCATCATCATAGGAATTATGGCATTTTATAGCAGTAAACATGACAATGTCTCCTTCATTACTTCCTGATAATGAATGTTGTCCCATTGTCAGTGGCTTCTTATTTACGGTACTTTGCTTATTCACAGCTAATCTTCATATCTAAAGGTCATTCCCCTATCTGCAATTTGGATATTCTCTGGGAATCTAGAAGCTGATATTAGTTTTACAAGAGAAAAATGTTAAGAATAACTATTTAGAATATCAGAATATTAATCAATCAGAAAAGTGGAAAAACATACTGTAAAAACAATATATATTATAGAATAGTGTGAAGCTAAAATGGAAAAACATACTGTAAAAACAATATATATTATAGAATAGTGTGAAGCTAAAATGGAAGAAGTTTAAAAATTAGTGTGAAAATATTTTTTTTTAAAATTTAGATGATAATAATAATGACTCAACACAGAGCTTTTTAAACTTTTTAAAATCACAGAATATATATATATTAAACTTTTTAAAATCACAGAATATATATATATATATTGCATCAATTAGAACAAACATATATTTATAAAAGATGATTTCCAATTATATAACTAACAATAACACAATGGACTAATATTAATTTTTAAAATTGATTATGTAAATAAGATATTTATTTTATATAGCATGTTTTTAAACTGTAATAATAATTAGCCCATACTTAAATGTTTAGGTTGAAAGGTTAGATGGATTCATTCTATCTTTTCACAAAGTCTTTACCTTAAGTTTGAAAAAATGAGAGTTTTCATTTATAGTAAATCCATAAAGGCATGTGCATTAGCTTAATGATAATTATTATTAAAATTGATTATGGTATATGCAAAAACTATAATTAAAATATAACTTTTGGTAGAAAAAAATACTTGTTTTAATTGTAATATTTGAGTTTCAAGCTTTCCAGCTTTTCAGCAATGTCATATTTAAAACTTTGCTCAAATTCATGTTATTTCTAATACAGTGAGATCTATTACAGTGAATTAATTGGTTCTGGAAGGTCATTCATTATATTATCTGTTCATTGTAACTTTTACTCAAATATATGAATTTAAAGTTATTTATACCTATGATCAAAACCAAAGTTATTTAAACAACTTAAGTTGGAAAAATTTGGATACAAATCAAAAATATAAATGTAAAAGTACATATAAAATTATTTGTTGTAAATATTGTAAAGTTCAATTTTAATTAAAACTAAATAAAATTTCTAAATGCAAAAAATAAAAAGAATATTCCAATAAAAATTCACAGAATGTTGATTTGGTCATTTCCAGTTGTAGTTTCTTGCTTGGAATTATTATTTTTTGATGCTACATATTAAAAAGTAAAATATTTTTTTTTTAAAAAAATAAACACAAACTTAAACTAAATCACTTTACTTTCGGTTTCTTGCTTGAAATTTTTATCAACGGTAGTAATCAGTTTTGTATAAAAGTCTTAAAATATTTTGTCCACAAGCAACCAATTGCATTCATCATAAGATTATTAAAGTTTTTTGCATTTGATATTTTTTCACAATAATATTAATTAGTTTTGTAACTCAGATTTTTAAGCTATGATTAAATTTATTATGGATATACAAGGATAAATACAGTATATCTTCATTGCCAAAGTTCAGATAAGTAAGTAATTTTAAATTATATACTACATGACAAAGATAGTTAATACTATAATGTTCATTATATATATATATATATATATATATATATATAATTATATATATATATATATATATATATATATATAATTCATTATCAACTCAACTTTCAAATCTTTATGTCATGTAAAAAAATGTTTTTCTCTATAAGCCTTTATTGTATTACAGCTCAACACATTTGAACTGATGATCAAAAATCTAATAAAATTGAAATCATTAATTGTTAATTTTATATATTGCTAACAGTAATATATTACTTGATTTAAATTATATAAAGTATATTTGATAAATTTTAAAGTTTAATAATATTTATACATAATATATATATATATATATATTGCAAAAACAAATCATGTTAATTGTTATAGTACAATAATAACAAATTCAAGAATTAAAGATTTGAATTGAAGCTCACTTTATAAATACTGGTAATCAAATATATTTCTAAGAAACTAGATATTCAATTTTTTAAGAACTATGACAATTAAATAGATTTTGGTAGTCTATTCTGAAATGCAAATTTCAATTTCTCTATGTTATAACAACATATGTTCTTAAATTATAAGCACTAGAAATGCTAACTAAAAAAACTTTCAGTTTAGACATATCTTAAAACTAGAGTTAAGAACTTTCAATATCTTGGTTATGATATTACATTTATAGCAATAAGTAGTGAAAAGGAGAGTGGTGGGTATAAATAGAATGTTATGGAGTTCAAATTATTAGCAATGTACCATGTCTCCTTTATTTTTTGCTTGGTATCATATTGTTTGATACACATGACATTGGTTGATATCAGTACAAATATGTGCATGAGAATGGTTTGATGCTCCAGAAATGTGTATTTGTGTTATAGATTGCTTTTGGCATTTTTGTATAGACATTGACGTTAGGACAATCTTGTTAGAAGGTTGGTGCATGATTTTCCATTGTAAACTGCATTACAGCCAACTTGGGGATAGGAAATCTGGTAAGCTGTATAGTTTTTGAGCATTGTTTATCATTTAGTACTGTAGTTTTGGAAATTTATTTTATTTTTCTGCTAGACTTTTTTTAATTTTATATAAATTTTTCAATATATACATGGAAAACTAATACTCCAAGGTAAAATGGTCAAAATCTATCCAATTATTGTAAAAACTGCAAATGTTATATAACATTTTGGTAAAAAAAATACTAGGTTGATAATTAGATTAATAGATAACACAACAAATTTATAATTATTCAATATTTTATGCCAACAATCAAGAGAGAAAAAAATTATTTATACAAAAATTAAAAAATAATAGATAAATAGTTATAAAATGGAAATGAGAAACTAAAATTCTTCAGAAAGAGATAAAAACATAGAAAATTGTACACTGAACTAAGAAATAAAAATTAATATGTCAATAAAAAGTAATAAACATTGGTGTAAATAAATATATGGTTTAAATATTATGAGAATTTTTATTTAGAAAATATTATATGATAAAGATAGATAGATTTCAGTTTAATTGTGCACTGATCCAGTTTAAGTATAGGAATAAAAACATGTTTGTGTTTACTCTAAAGCTATATAAACTTTGATCACAATTTAATGATTGTATATGTTGCATATAACTTAATAGAAGCAAAATAAGACAACAATGAATGGAAAAATTGATTTAAGGACAAAATGCAAATAATACAGATAATATAATAAATAATAGATGGTTAAAGTGTAGTTTAAATTTTAATAAAAATGTAAAATATATTTTTAAATTTTTTTTAAAGACAAGCGATAAATGCAGTACATTTTGAAAGGGCAAGTAAAGTATAAAAATTTTGGGGATGAAAATTATAAAATAGTAGTAAATATACATTAATTAAAAACTGTAAATTGTTTTAAAAGATTTCTAATTATAAGAGCTTCACACTGACTTACTGTAAATTGAAAGATTTCCTGTATGTTAGCTTGTATAGAAATTGTGGACTTAATCAGTGAAGTAGTTAATAGCTTCATGCTCTCAAATCAAAATGCATTAGATTCACCTATATAATTAGAAAGTATGTCAAAGATAAGAGTGTGACCACTCTTGTCTTTTAAAATTGTTAATCTTGTGTTATGATTTGTAAAGGTCCCTACTGTCACATCTAGGCACATAGTCTTAAGATTATAGTCTTAATATATATTACTTATGTAATGTGTATGCATTTAACAAATTATTAATTACAACTTTAAATTGTTTTAAAAGATTTCTAATTATAAGAGCTTCACACTGACTCACTGTAAATCGAAAGATTTCATGGAAGTTAGCTGGCATAGAAATTGTGAAATTAATCAGTAAAGTAGTTAATAGTTTCATGCTTTCAAATCAAAATGCTTTAGATTTACCTATATAATTAGAAAGTAGGTCAAAGATAAGAGTATGGCCATTCTTGTCTTTTAAAGTCATTAATCTTGTGTTAAGATTTGTAGAGGTTCATACTGTTAGCATCTACGCACAGTCTTAAAGTTATAGCCTTAATATATATTACTTATTAATTAAGAATGTAACAATGAACTAGAAAATAAATAAATATAAGTAATGATCATGGCTGAAAGAAAAGAAATAAAAAAAATGATATATTGTATTTAATCTACATTCTTAATTTACAAAAAAATTAAAGATGTTATATCAGAAAATTAACTTATGGGAAGTTAAAATTGAATAATTTTATAATTAGTGGCTTCAAATCGCAATTAATTAAACTGAGATTTTTATTCAAATTATTCATCTGAAAATTTATTCTAGAACATTATTTAGTCTTGATTCCATAACTTATCATGAATTGCGCAGGTCAAAATAACTGAGTAGTCAGTTGCTCAGAAGTGACACAGTGCTGGAGTGAAAAAGGACATATGTTGCAGTTCAATTCTGAATTTTTAATTAATCTGTCACACTTTATTAGTCTGCTAAAACACACCAAACTTTAATTGAAAGAATACAAAAATATAATGATTTAAAAATTCAAACTATGATTTTATTTTTAAAAAAATACAAAATAAGAAAAAAAATCAGAAAAATTGTCCTTTTTTGTTAATAACACTTGAGAAAATCAACAAAAATAGATACAAATTCAATATGGAAAAAATAATTTAACCCTTTCACATAATGTCTATTTGATAAGTGAAAAAAAAATATATGTGTACATGCAATATAAGTTCTCCATGTTTTAGAAAATTTCTGATTTATCTTGATAATTACAATTGGTATTTTAGTTCAGATGAGGCAAGATTAACAGAAATCCGAGAAGTATTTAAAATGATTATTTTGGATATAATAGATTTGAGTAAGACTTAAATAAAGATAAAATATAATCAAAAAAGCAGGATTTTTAGGTCAATTAATGAAAAAAATAATGATATAGAATATTTTATTTAAAGTATCATTTACATATAATCTATGCTTTCACAAGTAGATACTTTTACCTGAATTTATTGTAATTCATTGCAGGCTGTTGATGTTAATGCTATCCTAATTATTTGCCCAGATGGCTTATGACAATGGAAACTTTGGATTGCACTTATGCTTCTAATAAATATCCATTCTTTTGTACTATTACACTAAAAATATGGAATTTAAAAAACTTTTTAAATTTTATAAAGTTACTTCCCTATTTTACAAATCACTATTTACTGTGGAAACAGTGGGCAGTTAGAAAATTCACTACTAACAGAGATACAAAAGTGGACGGTAGATATAAAAAGGTTGACTACCCCTGTTTTAAACCAAATAAACTTTGTTGTGTAGATACCTAAATCTGTCATCACTCAATATATTTTAATGTTCAAGCCTTTTCCTTTTTTTATATATAAGCTCATTGGCTTGAATTTAAAAACTATAGCCATTTCAGAATTTCAGATTAGTGTCATTTAATTATTCAAGCTTACAATAAATGATACAAAAGTAGACTAAATAAAACTACCCGTGATAATATATTAAAAGAAAGTGAAATTATGAATAATCTACAAAAAGTTTAGATATATGCTTCAAGTTTTATCTTCTTAGATTAAAAAGATAAAATGTTTATAAA
Source organism: Epiperipatus broadwayi (assembly GCA_028023455.1). Lineage (NCBI taxonomy): Eukaryota > Metazoa > Onychophora > Udeonychophora > Euonychophora > Peripatidae > Epiperipatus > Epiperipatus broadwayi. The sequence continues at coordinate 34,503 of JAQFVV010007808.1, forward strand.
AGTATTGCAGATTAACCAATAACAACAATTGTCATTTTAAATTATTGATGGAAAATTTTAATCCAAAAATTAAAGTTCACTTTGATAATAAATCGTGTGTAAGCATTTAACGTAGCTAAAAAAAAAAAATTCAAAAAAGTTAAATGGATTGAAAGTAGAAAAAGCATCAACATAAGTAAATTATTTAAAATAGTAATCAAGAATAAACTTGATCTATAAGATGTTCAAAAATAAAGTGATTTCATTGGTTCTCATAATTTTTAATATTTCTAATAATCATGGACATGCAAAAAATGTAATGACTTTCGATATTAGAATAAAAAACTATTAAAAAGAATTCTATATACAGTACATATAGAATTATAAAAAACTTAGTGAACTGTAATAATAACAAGAAAGTTCATTGTGTCAGATTTGCTTATTATATAGTAATCTTTGTAGAGAGTGAAGATAAGCTTAATAAAATAATTTGTAAAATTGACAGAGTTTGTAGATTACTTGATATAAAAATAAATGAAAAAAAAAAAAATATTCAAAAGTAGATGTAGGAGAAAAAATAAAAATAAATATTTAATAGCAATTTATAGATCAAATTGTGCTTTTAATACTTGAAATGTTATTTAAGTGATAGTAAAATAAAAGGAAGAATTGCGATAGTTAAGCAATCTTTAATAAGATTAGGAAAGTTTTTTCTTGGATCAAAAATATGGCCACTTAAAAAAAGTAAGGAGAAACACATAGATGTTTAAGAGATGATATTTAATTAAAAAAATGGAAATGTTAATCTGTAAAGATAAATTAACAATATAAAAATGTTGAAAAAATACAATTAGAAGAAATTAGAACTGTACTGAACGTGTTTTTAGAAGCATAGAGAATATGAAATATGCATTGAAAAAAACTTAGAGAGTATATAAAAATGTTAAGAGAAAAAAAGTTATTATTACTAAGAATGAAAATAGTGCTAAAATTTTAAAAAGAAAAATACAGAAGAAAATGGGAATAATGTTTTGTTATGATATATGCAATCTGTAATTTGGTAAACACCCAATTATGATGAAACAGATCACAACATTAGGCACTCCTCAAAAATATAGCTTCTATTATTTTTTTTGTTTAAATGTTTGTGCACTAAGCCATATTGCAGTAAATTAATATGAAATAATAAAAGAGTTTTAAAAAGTGACAATATTTAATTTTGAAAAGAAACAAATTATATTAACAAAATGATTTTCAAACAAATATTGAACATATCTATTCCTTTGTTGAATTGGGCTACAAAATGTTATTTAAAAGGTGTTTAAAATAACAATAAATTTTAAACATACACTTTGCTTTAAAAATATACTTTAAAAATACAAAATACACTTTGCTTTAAGGAAAAAAGATACATCAGAATAACTAATTTAAAAAATATTGCATTAACAACAAAAGATAACAACATGTAAATCAATCACATTCACAGCATATATCTACAAGATATATTGCAGATGCTTGTTAAAAACTAAGAAATATACATGATGCTTAGTTTTACAATAAAAAATTATTTTAAAAAAAATTTCAAGAGCTCTTTTCTTTCTTCTATAAAAGTTGAAATTATAGATGAACTTCCAAATACAGTAAAATGTGTATTTTAAAATGTTTGGATGAAATGACTCAGCAGTGAAAAGAATTATTCATTTATATAGACAAGATTCTTACAGTTGTTAATTTTACTTTAGATTTACATAAGAGTTTATTTTACAGACTTTCTTTATTAAAAAGTAATTATTTATGAATATGTTTCACATTATAGCTAGCTTAAGATATTATTAAATTAGTTTAATTTTAGATTTTTTTTAAAGAACTCTGCATGAAGAATTTTTACCAATCTTCTTCTTGCTGAGGGGTTCTTTATGGTGTTTGGCACTGCCATTCTTCATTGGGCTGTTACTCTGATTTTTTCTTGGCAGGCTGTTGGTTGCAAACTTTTCCATTATTATAGAATGGTCTATTGGAGGAAGATGACAAAAATTGAACCTTCTAGCTGCATGTTTCCACTATTAAAGCAGGCATAGTTCCTGACAGAAACTGAGTAATTAATTTCAATCTTTAGTGTTAAAAATTGGAGATTTTTTATACTAACTCCTTGACTCCCCCTCTGCTAAAACCATGGACTTGTTTACAATTTTTAGTTTTTAATCTTAGATTTTAATATAGATTTATTAACTTTAGAAAAAAGAAAAGCAAAGTCTGAGTAATTCATAAAATACTGCAGCTTGACAGATTTTGCTTGGGTTTAAAATTTATTTTAAAATTATTTTAAAATCTGCTCTTCATTCCCACAAACTAAATGAGGTGCATGTTGTGTGATAATTTTCAAGAAACAGGCAATCTTTTAAAACTGATTTAAGATTTGTAAACATTCTGTTATATATGTAATCTTGCCACCTTGAAAATTGAAATTTATATGAGAATTCTAAGCTAAATAAAAAAAATTGTGCATTTCTATTTTGATAAATTAAAGATAAAATAATTTAATTGTATTGCAATGCTTACAAAATCTATTGTATTGCAACTTCACTCACATACATATGTAGGTGCACTCATACACATACAACAATGTTTGCACAACTTACTTTTAATTTATTATATATAATTTATAACTTAGTATATGCATTATATAACAATATACAGACATTTAGATACCTGGATATATGCAAATATAATTTTCTTCTTCCTTTTTCTATATATTGATTTCTACTTTAACATATCATACTATTTACAACTTTTTTAAACACATTATCAATACTCTTTATTTATGTCAAAACTAACAGTTCCAACCGTCATGAGAGCTACAATATTCAAATATATAATTATATAATTAATACACTGTTTATGTTGTCTATTTAATAATGTATATGAACATGTGTATAAGTGTATTATATATTTGAATATTGTAGCTCTGATGATGACTGCAGAACAGTCGAAACTGTTAGTTTTGATATAAATAAAGATTATTGATAAAGTGGTTAAGAAAGTTGTAAATGGTATGATATGCAATTATACATACATATACATAAATATACTTTGTTTGCATTAATATATGATAATATATGATAATATATGTGAACTTAAATGGGTTTAAACTGAGGATAAATAATACTATGGGAGACAGTAGGTGAAATAAGGTGCTAGATGAAAATACTATTTCATCTATAACAGATTTTTTTATGCATGTTTAATTGTTTAGAGATTACATTTATAAATAAATAGAGATCAATTTTTATTTGATCACATTTTTTATCATTGTATATAATATTTCAAATCTCTCCTTCTGTTTCATATAGTATTATTATCACACAACATATTTTTTGGAGTTCCATACACATAGATTTTTTTATTTTTTTATTGATTTTAGTCTATTGCAAACCTCGATTGTTTGTTATGTTGTATTATTTTTATTACTGTTATAAATTATTATGATAAACCAATAAATTTAGAGTTGATTTAAAATTCACTGAATCTGTCTAATTATTTCTTTTGAATGTGCAAGATAATTTTGGTACATGAAGTTTGATCCAAAATCAAACCCATTTTGGTAAGTGATATAGAATTAGATATATGTATATTTTATTAATCATTATTAAATCTGATTAGATATAAATTTTGTTATTTGGTACTGCATTTAAATATGTTTATTTCTCTAAGTCAATATTACTAGTAGAAATAATTTCATTAGTTCAGAGTTGATTATTTATTTGCTTATCTTGTCCAGTTACAAAAATATTAACCCTTGCCCAGCTCTGTACACCAATCCACATCAATGGCTTTAGATCACTCGAAATCTACTTTTTGAGCTACATTACTGTTTTTACACTTGTTTGAAAGCTTAGAAAAAGTCCTGTAAGATGCTGATCTCTCTTAATTTATTTTACAAGTAAAAAAATCAACCATTTTGATGTTGAAAGTCTAACAAAAGAAGGGGGCAGTCCATTCTAAATGCTGATTGGCTGATGATTATTTGGTCATAAAGATCACTAGTAAATAATTTTCACTGCTGAAAATGAAATATGTTTTAGAGTGTTTATTTTTTATTATTTTTTTATACATATTATAAATTATTTTCATAAAATATGCTGAAAATATAGTTATTTTACAAAAATAGTAAGGTTTTATTAAAAAACTGTATACTTTATATGAACATAAATTGAAAAGAAAAACCAGGATAGCAATAATTTTTCACAACCTGCCAACAGTTTAGATTGCCCCAAGCTGTTTATTTGCTTTTAAACAAAAATTAATGTTATAGAATATTTTTCTGGCATTTATTTACATATTATAATGTATTTTGGTAAAATATGCTGAAAATATAATTATTTTTAGAAAAATGGTAAGGTTTTACTAAAAAATTCTTAACTTTTATAATAATGTAAACTGAGGAGGGAAATCAAAGATGTTTACATCACTTGTAATTTGCTACAACCTTTTTTTTTTATTTTTTCTGCTATCGAATATTTTTATAATTATAGATAAAAATTTATTTTTGGAAAAATTTTCATTTACTTTCATAACTTGACAAATTATTAATATACTTTTTACAAACAAAACTAAAATGAATATAATATTAAAAGATGAATATATTTTTATGTCTGAGTTTGTTACTTGACTAATCAAACTTTAGAATTTTAATTCACTCAGACAATAAATAAATTGAGCAATTTAAAGGTTAATAGATTTTTATTTTATCATTAGTCAAAATGATCTGTCTTAATTACCTTCTTAAATTTCTCTGAAATAAAGATCATAAATTTTATTAACTAGTAGAGAACTTAATATTATCTTTGGCTTCGATAACTGCCAATTATTGTGACATATAGTTTAATTGTTATAAAATCCATTTCTATAATCCATTGATTGGAGATTTAAGTAGATGAATAATATCAGTGATTGTAAGACAGTAAATATCCAATAAAAACTTATAGTATATTTTATATAATGTGATTGGATACTGTAAAATGTGAAATTACCTAATGTATTTATTGATAATAAATTCTTGTGGAGTATTTTATTTTAGAATATATCTTAAGCAATAATTGCATGTCCATCTAATGTAGGGTATGAATGGTTTATATTATATTTAATGTTTTATTGAAATAGATATAATATTGAGAAAAAAATTATTTCATTTAAACTTTATAAATATTGTATGGGTTTAGAAAACATTCTCAAAATGTAATTATAATTATTTAGAAACTAGTTGATTTAAACAGAATGTTATTAAATATTAAAATGAATTTGTATTACTACAAATAATATTAGGTTAGTAAAAAACCAAAACTGCCTAACACTATACTAGTAATAAATAAAATGCAAAACCATAAAACAATACAATACTAGATAAGGATTTTGGTAAAATTTTGGATTTTATCTAGTATTGTATTGTTTTACGGTTTTGCATTTTAGATTAGTACTGTATGTCAGAATTTAGTTGTTTATTGATTCAAATTTATTTTTATTCTATTATCAATCAAATAGATGTCTTAATCATATATCATTGTTTGGTGGGATGATGTATGGTTTCACTACTTATTCAGCTTACTTTGGAATCATGAACAGATTTGTTAATGTCTGAGGCGATAATCTTGTTTGCTTTGTTTCATTTTAAATATAATCTGAATAAATTAGATTTCAATAGAGATTGTTAGTATTTTATGATAGTATAGTGAACAATTTAAATAATTATATATGAGAAATATTGTTATTGCCTAGTGTGATCAATAACTGAGCTAGTTAATTTTACACAGATTTTAACATAATTACTATTTGTTAATGCAGGTGTTGCTCTATGAGAAAAAAATATAAATCTTAAGGGCATTTCTTTATGACAACTGTTGATTGAACAAATGTAAAAAGGTAGTGAGATAGAAAATACATTACTATTGTGACAAAATAGCTACCCAATGCTAGCCTATGATGAGAATCATGTACATGTGGTAATTATTACAAAATGTCATATCAACTTTGGGACTTTTATAAAATGACGTTCCACATTTAGACTAGGTCTACATTATTATGAATGATGTCTCAATTCTGAGATATAGTAATTTTTTTTTAATTATCATCCCATATTATAGTAAATAGGTCATTATAAAATGGGGACCAATGATCGGCCTATGTTTATTCAGATTAGATTTGTCATTTCCCAAGCATCACTATTTTTTATCATGTTTCTATATATATATATATATATATATATATATATATATATATATATATATATATATATATATATATATATATATATGCCTTCTGTAAGAAAACTTATTAATTTTATAATTTTTTTTAGATTATAAAATATTCCTTTAACATTTTTTCCTTTAAAAAAGCATTACAAATATTTATCAGTTTTTCACAAAAAATAAATCTATTCTGCTAAATTAGAACAATTATTCTGAAATGCACATATTAAATTATTCTTCATCTTCATAACTATTGAATGAAAACTTACTAACCACTCAGATTAATTATGCTACTCATTATAATTAATAATTTTTTTTTCACTTTTTATTTTAATTAATTGAGCTAATCGATAAAACTAAAATTAATTGATCTAAAATTGTCTTAAAATTAAAAAAATCAAGTTTTGAAAGGATTATAGATTAATCTTTATTAAAATTGATATTTTTAGCCACATATATATTTATATTTCATTTATATATCAAATAATTTTAATTTATCTAGTTTTTACCGTTTCGAATAGGAACTAAGAACAGTCAAAGAATTGTTTTATTAAAGAATATGGCATGATTAAATTTTAATACATATTGTGCAACAATTAATTTTTTCAGAATTTTTCTTTCATTTAAATGTGCCAAAATAGAATATTTATATTATCTTTATCGTATATATATATATATATATATATATTAAATCACACTTATAGTTTTTAAAAGATTAGGAGTTAAAAGGCTTATTCTTATATGAGATTACCAATAACTTGAATATTTTGTTAAAAGATTCAAAAGAAATCATTCAAATTTATCAGTAATATTTTGACATACATATAATAAAACAATTACTATTTATAATGTAATTTAAGGCAGTATTCTAAAAATAAATTAAAGTCAAATTTATATGAGAATCTTAATTGAGATTTAGTGAAAATTTCTATAGCTACAGTATTATTATCACATAATATTAAGAAATTATTATTATTAGTATTATTATTATTATTATTATTATTATTATTAGTAGTAGTAGTAGTAGTAGTAGTAGTAGTAGTAGTAGTAGTAGTAGTAGTAGTAGTAGTAGTAGTAGTAATAAATAATCATCATCATCATCATCATGTGAACTGATTATTGTTTGGAAGTTTGTAAAAGTTCAAGCCCTTAAAGTACAAGAGTTGTTGTGATCGATTAATCTGTCCTGGTGTCTATCAATATATGTATGTAGCACACCATGCAGAGCACTATTTATTTACAATAATATTACATAGGTTGCATAATAGTTTAAGGTCTTGTGTTGATGTGGTTTCTAACATGTCCATGACCTGGCCTTCATATTCAAGTAAAACTTGATTTTTTTCAGGAATTCTTTATTACAGACAATCTAGCAGGTATTTCAATGACTATCTCATAAAATATTTGATTCGAAATGGCCCATCTAAAATTGTTTTCCGTTTTGAAATGATTATTTAATTGCTTTTACAAAAAATAAAAATATTTGTATGTAAATATAATGTATAATAGTCTTACACATATTTAGATAAAAATGGATAAATTCACTTATTTTCTATTTAGTGCTCTGAGTAATAATTGATAAAAGACGACCCCTTTTCCATTACAAATCAAGCAAGGGTTTACTATTCAATTAGGGCAAGGCTGTTTAATTTCAGATCTGAGAGTTATAAAAATTGTGTTATGAGATTTTACTGTGATATTAGATTAAATGATGAGTTTTGACAAGCTGTCTTACTTTTCAGTCACCGTGGCCTTATTTCACAACTCAATCACATTTGTGAAAAACTATTCTGCAGTTTTATTGAGTGACGGTTCTGATTATAAAATATGATTATAAAATAATATAAAATTAATAAACAGTAAGATATAAATTTTAAAAATTAATTGTATTTAAATATAAAAAAATAATGCAAGAGCACATATATATATATATATATATATATATATATATATATATATATATATATATATATTTGATTCATTGGTAAAAATTTAATAAGTTAAGCTTAGCTTAAGTTGGTTAGTAAATAGTAATTCTGTATTTTTATTGTGAATATTAAATCATAATTATAAAATTGTGAGCTATTTGCAAATATCTGTTACATCTATGAATATAGTTTTCCTTTAGCAGTCAATTTTTTATTAACGTTCCAATTGTTATATGTCTATTAACCTTATCTATACTTATAAAAATAAAAGATTTAGTAACCTGTGATTTAAATAAAAAATTCAATTGAAAATTTAAAAAATTATAAATACATAAATTTCGCATGTTGTATATTTTGCTATTTAGCAAAGGTTATTTTCTTGTGTAATGCACTGTTTATCACATGATTATGTGCTTGCATAATAGCAGTCATTTTCTTGCCTTATGCACAGTCAGCCTTGTACACTCACATAATCCTATGCACTCCCTATGTCATTTTAATTAAAGCATTGCATTCCCTATTTTCTGCTTGAAATTTTTTACAAAATTGAAAGATTATTTAAAGTACTCCATAATACAAAACATTGTAATCAAGCTTAAAAGATGTCAAGTATTACCAATTCAAAAAATAGTAGAAAAAGAAGAAAAGTATTGTTTATCAGTATTGTAGTGGATCTGAAAAAGATAAACATATATCTACCTTATGTGACAAGTATTTATTAAAGTCTTAAAAAGCTGTAAATTTGTGAAAGGAACATATAAACAGAAAAATGTAAACAATAACATTACACAGTAAACTACTGTTTCAAAAAATGTCTAAGAAGATTTTAGTAAAGAGTCAATGCCATTTGTAGCAAATTAAAAATTATTGTATACATTAGAAAACTGGTATAAAATTAAAAATATTATATTTCAACTTTCATCACAAGAATAATAAATGAATAGGAAAATAAGTTCAAATTTATAAAAAAAGATTAAATGTAATATGTACACAATGATATATTTTTTTGTATCAACATCATTTTCAATCATTATTGATCCACTGGTGGTTTACTCTAATCTCTAGCCTCTTTTCTCAACATCATCCCAGCACACTTCCTTATTTCATTTATCAATCTAACATGTGATTTCTTTCTAGGCTATTGCAATGTTTTGGATACAGTCTAAGATTTCAATTACCCATCTATTATAATTTCTTCTAACAATGTGTCCAGCCCAACTCCACTTCAGTTTTTGAATTCTTTCAATGAAGACAGTAACACTGTTTGTTTTCTCTCCCATGTACTTTTTTCCAATCTCTTCTTGTTATTTCTAACATGTATTTATTTATAATTCATTGAGTAGTCTGAAGTCTCTGTATTGCTCTTCTGTCAAGTGTCCATATCTAAAATCCTTAGGTAAGAACTGGTAACATACATATATTAAAAATATTCCTTTTTAATTACACTAATATTTGCTTTTAATATTAAATTATTTCTACCAAAAGCAATCCAACCAAGTTTAATTCTATAATTATATTCACTGATTATGATTCCTTCTGTGGGATTAATCTGACCAAGATATTTGTAATTGTTAATTTTCTCTAATTCATCAGTATCAATCTTTATTTTATTCCTTGGAGAAAATTCATTGTTCATTATTTTAGTCTTTTTAACATTTGACATTACTTTCCTTTTTCATTTGATAACTCCTGCTATATTTTCTGAAGCTTTGAGCAATATTTGTAAAAACACCTACACTGCTTACTTTTTTCTTTAGCTTCCCATTTTAATCCAAAAAATGTTTCTTGCAAAACTGCTGTAACAAGTTTTGAAGATATGGAGTCACTCTAGCATACAAACTTCTCAGTGTTAATCTTTTTACTATTATTATGTAATGTAATTTTTGTTGCTGTATTTTTATAAATATTCTTCAGAATATGACAATATCATCAGTCTATACCTTCATAATCCAATGTTTTAATTACTGAAGAAATGCTATAGAATCAAATACATTTTCATAATCTACAAATCCAAAGCATAATGACAATTTATATTTATTGGTCATTTCTATAACTTCTCTAAATACTTGGATATGATTCTCTATACTAAAACCACTTTTAAATCCAGCTTGTTCTTTGTTTTGTTAAAATTAAAAGTTTGCTGTAGAAAAGTTATAATTATTTAGGTTAGTATTTCATTGGTTAAACACTAATAGGTTTGTAATTTCTAATCTTCTTTATCACCTTTATTAAATATTAATACTGCATTCTTTCAATTGTCTGGTATATTTTTATCATTTACATATTTGGTATATAATTTTGCCAATTTTATTTCTATTTCTTCTCCTGATTCTTTTAAGATATCGATTATAATTCCATCATTATCTGAAGCTTTTCAACTCTTTATAAATTTAATTGATGTCTCACTTTTTAAAATCCTGAGAAATTCAGAAAATATAATCATTGTAGGAGATAATTTTCTTTGTTCTTTATTGCTATATAATTTTTGATAAATCTCTTCTACACATTTCCTGATACTATCATTCTTTTTACTAATAATTTCATAACTTTTTTCTTAGTGCTGAAATGTTGTCTTTCTATACCAAGATGTTGTTTTACACACTTGAAACATCTATTCTCTTCTACAGCTTTTCTTGCTAGTTCTCAATTATATTTTCTTATATCATTATCAGCTCTTTTTGTACCATTTTACAGAATTAGAGATATTCAATCTTTCTTAATGCATCATTTTTATTCATATTCATATTCTTCTTTTCTTCATAAACTGATTTGTCTCAGGAGAAATTTTACTGGTCAATTGCTGAATTTTTGTACCAGCTATGTATGTTGCAGGTTTTAAAAATACATCAATTATCTTTCTATTTATGTCATTCAAATCTGAATCATGTTCAAAATATGTTACAATTTTGAAAATGATTTGCAAGTTATTTAAATTCATTGGATTGTTGCTGAAGATTATAAATATCAAGTGTATTGTTTTTCATAATAATTTTTACCTCTTTAGTTTTGCATTAACATGTATTTTACATTGCACTTATTGAAAATTACTTCCTGTGTTGAATTCATTAAGAACATTACAATCTTGAAATACATTTCTGTTAGTCAAAATATAATCCAATTCTGCTGCATCCTCATTTGGATGATTCCATGTTCATTTCCATTTAATGTTTTTCTCAAAAAAAGTAATTCATAATACAATTTGTTTCTTTTCTGCAAAGTCCACAATTAGATGATCTTTCTTATTTCTATCACCATAACCATATTTACCTACAACATTTTTATATTTTAATTGTTTATCAATGCTAGTATTAAAGTTTTATTTTAAAATGTTTTGTATGATCAAAAGTTTTATGTACATGCATATCTGTGTTGTCATCACAATGAGAACTTGTTCAAGCATAAACATAAAATATTTACATTTGAATCTAATATAAAGTTGAACAACTAATCTTGCCACTTTATTTGATACATCATCAATTCCCACAATATTATTTTTCCACTTTTTATTTATAATGAGTTTTATTCCACTTGTACCTCCAATGTTTGTGCCTTTGTAGTACAGTACATATCCACTTTTTAAATCAACCCTTTTTTTAACTTCACAAAGTCCAATAATGTTCCATTTAAGATGAGACAGTTCTTTCAATTCTTGCAATCTTCCTTTACTTGAAAGCGATCTGAAATTCCATCTATTTTTATTATTTTTCAAATCACATATTCCGTGTTTTTTTTAAGCATACATATAAAGCAGTAAATTATAGTCAGTAATGATATATACAATGAAGGATCACTACATATCATAATTAAACTTGTAGCAGAAAGTGATATCAGAATCAGTATTATTCATATGTTCTAAGCTTCATATCACCAACTTTTTTAGTCTTTCACAAATTAAAATATGTCCTTTCTTAAATGAAGATACCTTACTGCAAAGACTGAACATTTTAATAATATGATAAATTATTACTAGAAAGCTTTTTTAATTTCTGTCAAGAATTTATTTAAAATGAGAATTTTTTTTTCTTTTAATTAACCTTATTTTGAATCAATATAAAATCTATAAATATAAATAATAGCATATTAAAGCATTAATAATATACAATTTAAAGATTCACAACAAGCACAAAATTAATCAAAGTTGCACATGTTACAAAAAATGCTAATTGTAATCCTTAAAACTTTACAAATAAGAATTGAAAAATTATCACGCGAACTTAAATCTCATTTGAATAAATTCTGTGATATTGTTGTCTTGGTTTTATGAATAAAGTATTTAACTTTGTAAACCGGTGCTTCTTCATTTATTTGTGGCTGCAATTATAATTGCACATACACAGTCTATTAAAAATACAAAAAAAAAATATTCGTATGTTTCTGGAATGTGATGGAGAGAAGGTTCTAAAAAAAAAATCGAATTATCCCATGTGTTCATATGTATAATTAACTTTAATTAAGATTTAAAGTTTATTTCTGATAGATAGATAGATAGATAGATAGATAGATAGATAGATAGATAGATAGATAGATAGATAGATAGATAGATAGATAGATAGATAGATAGATAGATAGATAGATAGATAGATAGATAGATAGATAGATAGATAGATAGATAGATAGATAGATAGATAGATAGATAGATAGATAGATAGATAGATAGATAGATAGATAGGTAGGTAGGTAGGTAGGTAGGTAGGTAGGTAGGTAGGTAGGTAGGTAGGTAGGTAGGTAGGTAGGTAGGTAGGTAGGTAGGTAGGTAGGTAGGTAGGTAGGTAGGTAGGTAGATAGATAGATAGATAGATAGATAGATAGATAGATAGATAGATAGATAGATAGATAGATAGATAGACAGACAGACAGACAGACAGACAGACAGACAGACAGACAGATAGATATGTGTGTGAAACAAAAATGCGTACGACAATATTGAATACAGAATAAATATTATATAAAATATGACAGCGAGACATCTCAGATTCATGACTATCAACTATCATGAACAAAAAAAAGTTAATAAATAATTAAAATTCAATAACACGTTTACTTAAATTTTATTAAACCTCTAATTTAATATAGCAGGGGTCGACAACCATTTAGTGGTATCGTGCTGAATCTATGTTAAAATGTTATTCCGCACGCCCGATATGATTCTATCAATTTTATTGTATATAGTATAAAATTTGGTCCGGTTATAATGAGCTTCAAAATTATGTATTATATATTTTTGAAGCCTATTATGACCAGATCTTATATTATTGGCAATTAAATATTTTAAAATACATAATAGGATCATATGTGAAAAGTATGTTTTGTTAAATTGTATTGCATTCCAAAGATATGCTTAAATTTTCCTTTGCCATGGAGAAAATTCATCCCATTGGTGCTTAAAAATTGTGTAAAGTTTACAAAATTCTGGATTAATGTATAGTAATTCAGAATAGGCAAAGCACCTTTAACTTTCAATGGTTTAATTTTAAAAAGCTGATTAATGAACTCTAACAAAATAAAACAAGTATTTCTCTAGCATTCATTAAAAATGTTTCGAAAAAACTAACTTGTCCCGGATTAGCGGGTTTGCTTCCTGGCCGATGCTATGCCACATGAAAAACAAAAAAATAATTTTTAAAAAAAATCAATTCGAAATTAAAATTTTTTCATATATTCTTTTTTCTTTAAAACTATGAATGTTTAGAATTTTTTTCTCTGATAAATTTGTATTAATTACACAATAGACATTTAAAAGAAAGAAAAAATTACTTTTCTAAGTTCCAAATGATATTAAGTATACTGTATTTGCGAACTTCATTCACACATTAACCCGAATATCACTAACTATAACTTTTTTTTCAAGTAAATTGGCTAAAACTTAAAGTGTATTATTATATAATTATAAATAGAAGTTCTTCAAATAAGATATAATATTCCGCATGAATATAAATTTACTCTAAATACGCAGTTGCGCACAAAAGTATAAAAAAATCCAGACAAAAGTAATCCTCCCTAAGGCAAAAAATGTATTTCCATCCACTTAGAACTAATTTTAATGAAAACAGCAAAGAACGAATTTACGTTTATTGAACAAAATAATAGTAAATTAAATTGAATCATGGTTTTCATTTACATGCAAGTTGCATATTCAAAATGTAGATATGGTGCAAACACATGTGCTGTAATTCAAATATATTATTTTACTATTTCAATTCAATCAGAGTTCCTTTGATAATCATTATGCCGACTCTTGTAATACTGGATTAAAATCAGTAATGGATCAGGCTTCTTTATTTTTTTCCTTCATCATTTAATCATGCCCATATTTTTTTTTTTTTTTGGCAAGAAGAATCTCATATATAATAAAATACATGATTAGATGATTATCAATTTGAATTATTCTATTATTAGTATTATTTATCAGTCTATTTAAAGACAAAAATCTAAATCCTATATTAAAATTTTTGAAAACAGTTTTTTTTTTTTTCAATTTGGAATATAATGAGAATTAAAAGGCAAGAAATCTTTAATATAATTTTTAACATTCTGTTTCTATCTGCCTCAGACTTATATAAATAAAAATTGTTATTAAAAACATTTTAATTTAGGGAGTTTAAGGAATGCATGATAAAGGATAATATCAATGTATGATTCCATTACATTCAAAGATTTTACAATCATTTAATCATCAAACGGTTTACTATTTTCTAGAAACATATAAAAATATTTTAAACATTGCTCATGGATTTGTGTTAAAGTTATTGGATTACATATAAATACATGAACATATTTTCTTTATATATATATATATATATGAAAAACAAAATCAAGTTAAAAACTTGTTAACGCTTGTATTTATGTCAACAGATGGCGTTCTACCAAAAACACCGTCAAGCGTATTTCGTTTACATAAATGTCAGAGAATGCATTCACTATCTCTAACTTTAATTCCACTTTCAGATCATGATTTCAAACTATTTGCTATTGTCAGTGAAAGACAGGAATAAGAACTAGATCTAAACACAAACTCTGAGCGTTTATGAAACAGTTTCTATTCAGCTTGCAAGCGTGAATTTTTTAGACACGTTAATGTCTTCGAACTCAGCATAGCAAGCCAGATAGCTACATGGGTCTGATATCAGTTCAGCATCACCACATAGTAGAAGCCTCTGCAATATATATCATTGCAAGAAAGACCTCAAAGGTACGCTTGACAGTGTTTTTGGTAGAACGCCATCTGTTGACATAAATACAAGCGTTAACAAGTTTTTAACTTGATTTTGTTTTTCATAAATGTACCTTTGAGGTCTTTCTTGCAATGATATATATTGCAGAGGCTTCTACTATGTGGTGATGCTGAACTGATATCAGACCCATGTAGCTATCTGGCTTGCTATGCTGAGTTCGAAGACATTAACGTGTCTAAAAAATTCACGCTTGCAAGCTGAATAGAAACTGTTTCATAAACGCTCAGAGTTTGTGTTTAGATCTAGTTTTTATTCCTGTCTTTCACTGATGATAGCAAATAGCTTGAAATCATGATCTGAAAGTGGAATTAAAGTTAGAGATAGTGAATGCATTCTCTGACGTTTATGTAAACGGAATACGCTTGATGGTGTTTTTGGTAGAATGCCATCTGTTGACATATATATATATATATATAAATAACATCACAATTTCTGTTCAAAATTGGCTGCGTATTCAAATAACTTGATTTAGTGATTAATCTACTCTTCTTCATTTGAAAGATTTTTTTAATAGTTTTTTATAATATCATAACTATTTATTCCAATAAATCAATAATACATTTTGGTTTAGGCATTTATTCATCTTATATAACAAAAAAAAAAATTAATAATAGATTGATTCTAATCCATATAATTTGTCGATATAAAAGGAACTAAATGATAATTATCAATTTCTTTCACAGAACTTAATACTTTTGAAAAATGAAAAGTGGACTTATCAATAAGTTTATCAAAATCCCAATATCTCTTGTAACTATTTATTACCAATTAAGGCACTTTACCACAAAAAGTAGTCATCAATCTAAGAGATATATTCATGTTCTCAAATAAGCATACTATTACAGCTGAAGAAAAAAAAATTAGATATTACTTTCATGCATATGTTTTTTCATGTAAGCAGTAAAATAATGTTAATAAATTTATTTTTTAATATTTATAAATTATAATTTTTTTTAAACTTCAATACCATTCAGTTTTAATATCATACACTTCCTTACCAATCAGTACAAATCTATTATATTTATATATTTTTCGTACAAATAATTAACATCAATTTAAACTTATGAATTACTTGTATTCACTACCTTGATGATCTGGAAATATTATTTTCTTTAATAACTGAGAAACTCATTTAATCATATCATTTTTATCAAATATAATAAATAACTTTTTTCATTTGCACTTCATTTAATGAAACATGTTTTTTTTTTTTGCATTTAATTTTATTTTCTTATAATTTAAACTATCCAGAAGGCTTTGTCAGAGCTATTAAATATTCGAACACACATGAATATGCAGAAAATTAACATTATAATTATCCCGGAAATTATTCATAATTCTTATTCTAAAATACAAATGTACAAAAGTATTATATTCGATTTTAAATTTATATTTTTTGTTCTACTTAATATTAATTATAACACATTATGTTATCATACATTTCTTTATATTTATATATTTTATTTTTTTATAAAGAATTTTATATTCATTATTTTTTAATTTTATATATTTACATTTTATTTTTATAAGATAATTATTTAATTTACATTTAATATAAATTTATGCATTTAAAACAGTCTTTCATAATTTTTGATTTTTTAATTTTAATATATTTTCGATTGTCTATTTTCTACTACTTTCCCAGTCAAACTGATATAGACTTTACTTTTTTATAATAGAGATAAACAATTTTTTTTATGTTAAATGTGTTTACTGACTGGACAATAAAAAGAAATAAAATAATTTACCACCACAAATGGAGTTTTTAGATTTAACTTGAAATAAAAGCATGGGGGTCCAGAAATTAGTTAAGTCAATCTCATGTTATAAAAATAGGGATTAACTTAATTAATTTCTGGATTTACCATGCTTTTATTTCAAGTTAAATCTAAAATCTTCAATTGTGGTCAAAGAAACAATTATTTTTAGTGCACAGTCAATAAAAACATGAAATATAAAAAAATATCTCAATTGCTTCTAAGTTTTTAATTTTACTACAAAAAGTGAAAATGTAAAAATATATTGTGCTTTAAATTGATTGGACAATTATAGTTTATATATGTATATCAATAGATATTTCAGCAATAAGTTAGAATATATACCCTTTATGTATATCCCATATTTAATATGTGTACATAATAATACACGTGTGTATATTGTAAATGAACTTCATTTAATAGATATAATTTTACTTTAAATCAATATCACATGTATAGGATATAAAAGTCATTAGATAATGAAGCAGTTGAGCTTCATGGTCCTTCATACTCATCAAATTACTAACCATGTTTGATTCTTATTTTCCCTCCCACTCCTATATTAATGTATATTTATTATATATATATGTTTGAGATGTGCACTTAAAAGATTATAATATTTAGCTCTTAATATTTTTACTATTTATTGCTCTTTTAGTACGCGATCTCCACCATTTTGAATTTCAAAAACAACCAAAAACATTGTCTGACACATCTAAGTGATAAAAAAGTACATGGAAATGGAAAAAATTTAGAACTTGGGTCATGTGACTTGGAAACACACACCCCAAAAAAAAAACATCGCACTATAAAAATAAAAAAAGCCAAAACATGAAAAATTTAGAACTCTGGTCACCTGACTATAATATCAATTAAAATCAACACATAGATCTGAGATCGCAAAAATATTTTACAAATATAAAAAGCTAACATGCATTACTGAACACAGGTTACAAAAGAAAATCATACATTTTTAACATATAAAAAGCATCACGTATTATTGGCATATAAAATGCATTGATATTTAAAATATATAAAAAGCTAACATGCTTTATTAAATCATGCAGGTTACAATATTAATACTTAACATTTTTAACTTGTAAGTCTCATTTTTATAAACATATAAAAAGATCGAGCGAAGGTATATATATATATATATATATATATATATAAAAGTCAAACTAAAACTTATTCATTTTATAATTTATTGTATTTTATCTTACTAGAACCCTGATATTGTATGTTCCCTTTGTTTGCAAAACTTCAGATTCTCTGCCTAAAAAAACATTCAAAATGTACAACCCGGGTCATGGGTCTTTAATATCAATTAAATTGCATATTAGCTTTTACAAATGTTAATACAGTTACTTCTTAATTCTCTATATATATATATAAAGTTACAGTATTACCGCACTTTATAAGTTTATTTACATAAAATATTTTATGTGACTTACAGCATTAATTATTGGGTAGTAGTGAAGTAACTGTGAACAAATTATATGTTTATTAATACTTTATTCATTTATTTTCTAACTCTTGGGTTAAACCTTATATATAGAGAGGGAGCAATATTACAAATAGAATAATTTTAAACCTTAATCAATAAATGCTTGCCATTCTTTATTAAATTTAATATTTGAATTTAAACTATATGCTTTGATATGATGGGGGAGGTGGAGATATAAAGACAAACTTTTAAATCTTGTTATTGTTGAGTTTTAAATGATCTCCCTCGAGATTTTAAAAGCAGAGAAAAACATAAACAATTTAATTATCTAAAATCTTTCACTCCATCATTGAAAGTAAACTATAAGAAATCATTTTATAACTTTTAATAACTTGTAATAACTTATGAATTGCGAAAACTAAATAATATTTAATAAATTAGTTAAAATTAATATTATTTTTGTAAACTAGGCTGTATAATAAATTATATGATTTATAATTTAAAATGAGAAAATGTACTTTTTAGCCAATGATAATCTAAAAAAAAATACATTGTTGATTTACTTGCACGCATGAGGGGGGGGGGGGAATTCTACAAATGGATAAGGTATTTAATTGATATTAGAGTCACATGACCCAGGTTGTACATTTTGAATGTTTTTTTAGGCAGAGAATCTGAAATTTTGCAAACAAAGGGAACATATAATATCAGGGTTCTAGTAAGATAAAATACAATTAATTAGAAAATGAATAAGTTTTAGTTTGACTTATATATATATATATACACACTTTCGGATCGAGGCTGTATATATATATATACACCTTCGGATCGAGGCTTACATGTTAAGAATGTAAATGTTAATATTGTAACCTGCAAGATTTAATAAAGCATGTTAACTTTTTATATATTTTAAATATCTATGCATTTTATATGTCAATAATGTGATGCTTTTTATATGTTAAAAATGTATGGTTTTCTTCTGTAAACTGCTTTCATTAATGCATGTTAGCTTTTTATATTTTTAAAATATTTTTTGCGATCTCAGATCTATGTGTTCATTTTAATTGATATTATAGTCATGTGACCAGAGTTCTAAATTGTTCATGTTTTGGCTTTTTTATTTCTATTGTGTGATGTTTTTTTTTGGGGGGGGTGTTTCCAAGTCATGTGACCCAAGTTCTAAATTTTTGCCATTTTCGCATACTTTTTTATCACTTAGATGTGTCAGAAGATGTTTTTGGTTGTTTTTGAAATTCGAAATGGTGGAGATTGCATACTAAAAGAGCACCTATATATATAAATAATGGGAGCAATTACTAACATTATATTAATTTTACCAATATTGTTTTTTAAGTTTGTAAAAAAAAATAACTTTTTGTTTAAATTTGTTAAAAACTATATTTTCTTTTTAAAAACCCAAGATGGAGTATGCAACTGTTAATTGTCCAAAAATAACTAAAAGGGTGGAAAATTTATATTATCTAATTGTGCAAAAGAATGTTTAATGAATATGGACTAAGAGTAAAAAGGGAAATTGAATTAAAGATTTATACTTTTGCCATTAACATTTTACCAAATCTATTTCTAATTTGGAAATAGATTTGAATATATTTTTGGACAAATTATCTAACAGTTTCATCTCCAAAACAATAGGTGAAATAAATGAAATTTCAAAAAAAAAAAATTCTAAAAGCATTCCTCACATAGCTAATGGCTGTATATAATGAGCTGATTTTTGACTACTGAGTAAAGAACTAGTTTTTAGAAAAGCTGTTGCCAAAGGACTCCACACTATTTTTTTCCAAAATTGTTGGAAAAGTATAAATTACTGTGCAACTTCCTTGCCTTTTTTGATGGTCAATCTTGCCTCAAATAATCATCTCACTGATGCCCCAAATATGATCTAGGAATGGAGGAATGCCTAATGGAAACTTGCTATTAAAATAATTTCAATCCTGTTAATTTTGCCATGCTGGAGCAGCAAGGTAATTAATCTAAGACCTGCCTATGAACTTTATATCTTATTTCTTCTAAATTAATCTTAACCTCAGCTATCTGGATGTCATTTTAAAATGTTAAATTAAATGTTTTTCCTTTTGGCATTAACTGTTAATGCAAACTTGCTTTCATAATTCTAATTTTTCTTTTATATGTAAAGTCTGCTCTTATTTCTTTAATCTTGGTGCAGTTCCTTTCTTCATTTTAAACTGTTATATTTTATTATTTTTAAGTTGCCCCAATCTAAACAATCTTGCAAGCCTAATACATAAACTTATTTTTCCCTATCTACTTAGAACTCTCTGAGTTGAGATTAATAAAACCCTTCCCTTTTGAATTAGATTTACATAATTTCTTAATTAATACACTCCCTGACAGATTGTTTCCCAGGTTAATCTAAATTCATGATTTTCTTAAAAACATCTTTAAAAGAATTATGTATATTTTTATATATAATTTTTAAATTACCGAAAAATTAATGCTATCAAATATTTTTTATGTCATTTGTTTAATTCTGAAAAGGTGATTTTTTTTCTTATTATCATTTTTATATTATTTGTATTATAATGCTATACTCTTAATATTTCAAATACTTGGTTATTCTCAAGTTATAAAATTTGAGAGGGTGGGATTTCAGTATGTTAAATAGCAAGGAAGGGAAGGGGGTAATTTTAAAAACTTATTTGGATGAATTAAATCTTTCCTATATATATTACATTGCATAGTGTTAATTGCCTAAATTATAGCATTCAAGTGAGGTTCATGTGTTTTAAAATAGTGACTTCCATTTCATATCATTAAAAACAGTATTATGTTGAGTTTCTGATATAAGGCTTTGTTTATTAAATATTATATGCTTCTAACTTGGAGGGTTGTGATAAAGTTGGACCCATAAACTTTCTTCACACCCTATTCTGCAGGTAGTTGACCTGTCAGGGATCATTTTCATATAACAGGCCTCTTGTGTCAGTTTTCCAGAGAATCCTGGGGACCATGCCAAGCCTAATTAAATTTTTCTAAGCAGTATCCTAGAAAAGGGACTATTAATCATTTCATTTTCTTTGCTTGGAAGCACAACATCACTTTGGATTCTTCTGCCTTTATATCAGCCCCACAGCTTTTCCATTATTATTAAATTATTTATTTAATGACCTCATTTCTATGCTGTAATCATAAACTGGCACTTTGCTTTTATATATATATATATATATATATATATATATATATATATATATATATATATATATATATATATATATATATATATATATATATATATATATATATATATATATATTTATTTCCAACAATAGCCATTAGTTAAATTCATAATATTGTTTTTTCTTATTTTTTATAAAATCCCACCCTCGTAATTCATCCCATTTATTAAAGAGCATACATATTCTAAATGACAAAGCATTATTTTCCTTTTAAAATCTGAATTTAAAGAATAGTTAAAATTATTATGTTCACTAATCAAAGATACTTGATTTAAATGTATATTATTTTACTAAATCCTCACAAACGTTGTACTTCATGATTAAACCATTTTTAAAACATATATTTTGATTTTCATGACTGAAATGGTGTGAAAATCATCTGTATAATATGTATAATGATTCTCTAGAATGCTTCATAAATTTGTACAATCATCATCATCTTTCAGACCCACCACTAAAGCATTAGTTTAAAAATATGTAAGTTTGTTTTGCAAGCAAATGATTGGCACTTTAATCTAACCCACCAAATATATTTATTGACATATAATATGTAATTTATTCATAAAAGCATTCTAATAAATATATAAGTAATTTACTGTTCATTAAATGTTTTATTAAATATTTTATTATTATTCAAACAACTTCTGTAGTTTGAATAACCTTCTCTCCACTCCCATACATTCCAACATATATGTGTGTTCTTGTTAAATATGTCTTATTGTCTCTTTCACACTTCTAGTGGGCCAGAATTAAGAATTAATTCTTGTGTGCCATCAATATTATGTTATTCATTAGGTGTTCAATCTGGAGCTTGTGGAATGGGTTCAAATCTAAGTTGGTCCTGATCTAAATCTCAGGATTCCAGCTCATACTAGATAGATCAACATATTTTGACTAGTACAATAATTTTGTTGTAAATTATTTATATATATATATATATATATATATATATATATATATATATATATATATATATATATATATATATATATTCTTAATGTAAATATTATATTTAGTATATGTTCATAATTATATATGTATAATGTATCAGTAATTAATTTGTCTATTTAAAATTTTTTGATAGATTTCTTTTTACTTTACAGCAGTTGTTTTTAAAAATTCTATGAAAAAAAAATTGCAATCTTTTTTAAGTTTTCACAATCAGTTTCAATAGTGTGAGTTGTCTAGTTTACTTTTTTAGGAAACAATTGCTTTACAATAAAAATAGAAAACTTAGTTACTGAATTATTTTACATATGCAATTATGTGCACATACTAAATATTATATATAT